>OZ025869.1:1076641-1236641 GCA_964019415.1 Ianthella basta | reverse complement strand
TTTGGTTGTTTCGTATGATAAGTGCCTTGTTTAATGAATCAGGTGTTTACACATAGCAGCTGAAAAGCATGACTTACATTTGTCAGGCCCTGCACTGTGAATACTGCAAGTGGAAGGCGTAAGCCATGAATTAGAACTGCATGTCCATTGACTCTCAGACAGGCATTTTCATAATGTCCAATGTTTAAGCCAGGTTAGTTTCATCGTGTAGTAGTTTGCAAACAATTGAGATCTTCTGAAATGGTTGTATATTGGTGTCAAATCATCTCAATGTAGTTCCCGTCAGCGTTGAATGAAGAATGACTGGGAATTAGTTTTGAATGCTTGATTTTTCTGCTATGTCAACAAGGAACAACAAGGAATTTTTATGTTTACACAGCCACCATTTTTGCAAAGTCAAATAGAAATATGCGCATGTTAAGACTTATGCATAATGTACTTCATACTGAATTTATGGGTGAATCACTATATACAGCTGTCACTGTGCGGTTCGCTCAGCCCTTCCCCCATACTGTCTACTCATATCCACCATATAAGCACTACACAATGAATATGATAATCTAACCAGTTGGTACACACAGCTATATGCTGTGTCGTATGTGAGTTCATTTCCGGTCCACTCACAGGTGCAGTCCTTCTTTAGCCGAATGAAGGAGTACTATAGCGGTATGCACATTGTGGAAGATGAGTGGTTCCCCAACCAGACAATGTGCTACGTCAACCTGGCTCTTGCTGACTTCAGATTGGGCTCACAGCGTGCCCATGAGATGTTTGTTCAAGCCGTAACAGAAGGTGTTGATAACGTGTACACCCTCCAGACTGGTAAGGTAGAATGTGAGGTAATTCCTCAACTGGTGAAAGAACATAAACTTGTAATCCTTAGTGGTGCTCCCGGGGTGGGGAAAAGTACTTTAGCTCGGAAGGTATGCCAAGATGTTTGTCGCTCTCCTGATTGCCATGGTTACAGTTTAATCCTCCTCGTGGAGTTACGTAAACTGCTTCACTTTAAGGATAATTTTAAATTAATGGACATTTTGCAGCTGTTCCAAGGAATGATAGGAGACACTACTTCACCTGAGGTATTATCCAAAGCTATTCATAGGAACCTAGGGAGAGGTGTGCTGCTCATTCTGGACGGATTTGATGAGCTCCCCTCACACCTTTGGCAGTCAGACTTCCTTGTAAACCTTCTATCACGCAATCTAGAATGCAGTGCCCCCTTGCCATACTGCCATGTGGTTATGACATCCCGGTCAATTGTAACAAATGAGATATATAGCAAGATGCGGTTTGGTCTAACTAATATTGAGGTGCTTGGGTTCTCTCAGAAGCAGATCAAGGAGTATGCAAAACACTTCTTTACTGATCAAGGAATGCCACAATTGCTAGTCTCATTTCTAAGCAAGATTGACAGTGTCCCACAGATTAAAGGTCTTTGCTCTATCCCGGTCGTACTGTCCATCATCTGCCAAGTCTTCTTATATGAAAAGAACCTTCCACCGACGTTGACCCAAATCTATAATGACTACTTGTGTGTGAAAGTTCTCAAGTACACTGAAGACTTGTCTGCACTGGATTCCATCCTGGAACTTCCAACGGACCATGATATCTATAAACTTGGTGAAATTGCTAATAATTGTATCGAGAGCCAAAAAGTCATATTTGATTCAGCTGATCTTCATGGTCTTGGTGAGCGCTTCTCAGACCGCAAGAGAGGGTGTGGTGTGTTAACAGCCAGGCCCATTCAGTGTGGTCCGAAATCCAAGAAAGGAGCCATTGACAGCTTCTTCTTTATCCACTTGACTGTACAGGAATTCCTAGCTGCTGTTTATGTGTCCCTCCTGACAGTAGATAGGCAGCGTGAGGTCTGGGCTAGGTATCTCGGTGAGCCCCACATGGCACAGGTGTGGCGCTTTTATTGTGGATTGACCAAATTACAGCACTTTGACCTCCTTCAAATGAATTCATATTCTAAGGACTTTCAAATGCAGTGCCTCTTTGAGGCACAGAATGTTTCGTTGGTTTGTCAGTTGATGCCACATTTTGTAGGAGAAGAAGTGAAAGTGCAGCCCAAGACTGCTTATGACTCCACAGCCTACGGCTATTGTCTTTCCTGTAACTCTTCAATGCGAGAACTCACTGTTGAGCATGGTGATTATACTGTTGCCCAAATTGGTCGTCTGTTGGAGCCAGTGCTATCCTCACAGCAGCTGCACTCACTGCATATCATTGACCAAGGTGAGTTTATATAATTTGTGTATTGCCTTTTCTGGATCCATTGCCATTGTATATTCCACTCTTTGGGTAGTTTGTCAGTTTGGGCATGGTAATTTTTATAACTGTTGATGTCATAATCACATTCAGTCAATCAATTATTTAGTATGGATGTTAATCTCCAATGCTGGAGGTCATTCCTGTACACACGCAAACAAAAGGAACAATAGTAATATGTAGCTACAAACAGTTTTGTTTTAAATAGTCAATCCATCTTCTCTTCAGTCTTGCTCTATGTAGGTCTCCCCCCTTTTAACTCTACTTTGAAAACTTTCACTGTGGACTTGTCAACATTAATTTCCACTCCCATGTCATCCTCTATTGTTGTGAACCAACATGATGTTGCTAGCACCTATTGCATCATTCCCATTGCCTATTGTGACACATTTGGACAACCATGTTGCTTAGCAACACAAATCAGTGAATGCTGCTCTCTCTTGTAACTTCAATTATACTATACTTTGTAATTGACTACAGCAACATGTTCTGAGGACTGGAGAGAAGTGGAGGACCTCCTGGACAGGATTGCTTCACAAACAAGTGGAAGCCATGGTAAGAGTGCTGGTACACATGCATGTACTCCACTTCATCCACATTTGTACTGGCATTGCCATGCATGTCCACTTGGTAGTGTTTACGTGGAGTGGCTCTGCATGAACTGCTCTGACACTGTGTACCACTAGCCACTGTTGTGGTGTGATGTTGGGCAATGAATGTCATTATGAACTGCAGAATGTGTCTGCCATGTTTAGAGTTGACTGAGTGCATGACATGTTGTTATGTTTGCCTTTCACAGATGGTGCCTTGAAAGGACACTTTGGCAAGGTGCACTTGAAGTTCCCTCCCCTCAGCACAGTAGTGAAGTTGCTGTGTCTGCAACATGTTAAAGAGATTGAGTGTGAGAACATACAAGAATGTGAGGTAAGCTTCAGTGTGAGATGGAATGATGATTCATACCTTTACATGGTTTCCATGGTAACAGAATGTATATTCATACCTACTACATGTTCAGATGATGTATTGGTGCATGGTATATCTCTCAGCCTTCAACCTTATGAAATGTCCCCTAGTACATCCCCACAAGTGTGGCATATTATTACATATGACAGCTTAGATAATGTCCATTGATAGTAAACAGTATAGTGACAGTGTCAAATGGTGTTTGTCCCCATCCCACTGCATGATGGACTGTCTTATTCTACAGGCAATGGACCATGAGATTTTGATGAAGATGGAAAGGTCACTCTCGGGAAACAAGACCATGAACAAGCTGGAACTGATTGATGAAGAAAATGTGACTGTACCCAAGCAGTTCTGTCATCACCTTCTCCTTGGAATCAGAAGAAATTCTTCCCTGTCAGATGTGCACCTGTCCTTTAACCCACACAACTTGGATTGTCCCGATGAAGGTAGGTTGGTGTATGTCAGTCACACATTGTGTGACTCAGTTGGATGTAGTGTATAGTGTGTAACAAGCGATTGTGAGGACATTTATGTGAAGTTAAGTATGTATACATAGGTATTGTATTTACATGTTCAACTCTACACCTGTTTCCCTACCCAGTGCCCACAGATGGTCAAGGGAGCGTACGACATTTTACTCTGACGTTTATTCCAGTGGACGTGTTGGCAAACATGTTCACCTTCTTCAGTACTGTCAAAGAACTGGAGTGTCATTTCATCCATCCCCCACAAGAGGTACAGTGTGTGCACATGTACAATGTGGATTGAGATGCACTAGTCTTTTGTACCAATCTCTATTTGACAGTGTTTTGATAATAGATGTTATAACATATCACCTTGTCTGGGAATTACTGTTCTGTAGGCATGTGTAAGGTCACTCCACATTTTGGGGGTAGTTCTGTAGCACATGTATACAGATATGGAATAGCTTAGATAATGGCCACTGATAGCAAACAGTTTACTCACATTGGCAGTAATAGTCACCTGAGAAGGTGAGTGGGTTACAGTACTTTCATGATAGTTGATTGCAGCAGAGCCTCCCAGGAGACACTCACGCCTACAATTAATGCTCTTTATTTTACTATCAAGTGCATAATAAGTAATAGTATACATGTTTGTTCACTGTGTTCACGTCTACTGTCCATTTTTGCCAGGTCACTGGTGGTGATAGCTAGTGCATATCATTTGTGTGCTGTGTGTGCTGTGTGACAAGGAGGGCACTTTCCACCCTTGAGGTAGACATGGCCCTGTTGTCAGTGAGTAGGCTGGTGTGTGGTGCATGGTCTCTGGAGCAGAATGTTGTGTTGACATTGTCCTTGCTGACTCACCTCATTGTGAGCTGTGTCAATGTGTCTGTAGGATGTTTGTGACCAGAGTTGTTTCTTCATGCAGGATGGAGTGCGAGAACAGGAACTGAAGTTGAATGAAATGGAACAGGCTGTGACTTGGATGAGTCGACTGGAGACATTGGTGCTGGGAATGAGTCCTCATGTAAGTTTGTGATGTCATTACACTTGATTGATTAACCCATTAGGACCCTATTTCGAACTTCGCGCTCGTTTACCGTGAGCCCAACTTAAAAATGGCGGCTACGTACAAGCCCCGTACTCTAGCTTTTCCGTGGCTTTCTTGGCTTTCTTCGCTAAAATGTTGACATTGGGTGTTGCATTCCATGGTGCTGTTTCTTAGAAAGGCTATGGAATGTTCGTGGTCCAGCTCTAGGTTCTTCGCGAGCGTGTGCAGCCGAAGAAGACGAGAACGGTAAGCGAACGCTTGTATTTTGCTTGCTGTCACTTCTATAACCCAGAAAATGATCTAGGAGCCGCTCTAGCTGCTGGACTATTTGTTCAACAGTCGACTGCATTCGTTCTTGTCGCTACGTGGTACGTGGTAGCTTTCTGGTCACGCACCAAAATTGTGCGTAACTTCGCAAAACGTTCGGCGCTTGATTGCGCGGCACGAGAACGACCAGAAGAGACGGCGAGAGTCCGAAATGATGGCCAAATGACTACTAGGCGTGCTGTGAAAAGTTCGTACCATTCCTCCGTTCTTGGCAGCCAAACGAAAGGAAAGTTCGTCTTGACGCAAATCTGCGTCATTGGGCCTTAAGCGCATACAAATACTTGACGCAAATTTGCGTCTTTGGGCCCTAATGGGTTAATTGCCAACTGCTTAGTGCACAAGGCATGTGATTGTGATGTGTGGTCCGAGTGCCAGCTAGTGTTTGTATGTGTATCTAAGTATAACCTGAGCTCCTCCCACATGCCATGGTGAACGTGGAAGTTGTACTGTTAAACTATAACACTTCAACCATGTGGCTACTGTGTGTTTGGTTGTGTGTGTGTGTGAGTGTGTGTGTGTGTGTGTGTGTGTGTATGTGTGTTTGTGTGTGTGTGTGTGTGTGTGCGTGTGTGTGTGTGTATTCATGCTATTAGTTGTTATGTCACTGTGTTTCTGTCTATGTTCTTTTCACATTGCACTTACATTGCTCCTTCTTTAATTGGTAGATGCCAGACAAACTGATATTAAAATTTGGAATGCTCATTTTGAAAGGCATTTCTAAGAAGAACAGTATTGGTGACTTTGCATTGTACGACTGTGGTAAGAGAGGAGAGCTACTCACTGAGGTGCTAACAAGACTAACACCTGATGAGAGTAGCAGGTTCTCAATTGGACAGTACACTGCTCTTGGAGACACCTTCCCCTGCATTCGCCTCTCTCCATCAAGTGAGTGCTGACAGAGTTCTGTTTTCCACATTGGCTGGTTTATTGCATCACAGTCACTCATTAAAACAGTCTGTTGTTTGGTGTAGTTTGACAGCGATTCTTTGCTACTTCGCTTGTAAAGCTCTAACTGTAATGAGAGTGTCGTGCCGATAATGGTTTCTCCCCCAAAACTAGGCCTACCAGACGGTTTTCAGCAACACCACTATCCACAGCTGGAATGTGGTAGGTGGATGTGCCATACATTGTGCAGCAAACCACTGATACATAAAATTTGACAGAAACACGCTTAAACAGCAAAAGAACTGGAAGAGTTTTGCGCAAATGCTGTTGATATGTACTATAAGCATCATCATGTCCTTCACACACTCATACACTTAACACACATACACACACACACACACACACACACACACACACACACACACACACACACACACACACACACACACACACACACACACACACACGTGATGAACACTAGAGCCTTAATTTTGTTTACCTCCATTTGCCTTAAGGTAGTAGGTACAGCTAAAAGCTTCTTTTAGGGTACTTTACTTTTGCCTATGCAACTCTCAAACCATAAATCCACCAATGATGATTGTTGCAAATGTGATAAACAGGTAAATTTCCCATAATTTGGTGTCTCTTGTTAATTGTTCGGTGATTCCCTTATTGAGATAATCTAAGTGAAAGTGAAAATTTATCACCTTGATTGAAGTCAAGCAACTCCAGGGAAATTCGATCTTCTTCTACCCCCAAAGGCTGAGATGGACCAAACCTGGGATATACAATCTATAGACATGTGTGCACAAACCTATGGCAGCGATTTACTAGTTTCCATCTCGTTGTGGAGTTATTCTCTAACCCTTTTTAACTTACGAAATTTGCGATAACTCGATCACAGAAACGATTTTTCGTTATCGCTGCCATAGGAATCTGCCCAACATAATGCTCTACACGATGAAGCAAACCACGTTTGACTAGATAGCTCTGCAACACCTTTAGCACGCACAGTGGTGTGCCAGAGTAAATGCCATTGAAACATTTCATACTCGCTCCCTAAACCAACTCTAGGAACAACCTTTATAACGCAGAATCTAGTAACTTTCAAGCTTTGCAAGTGGGACAATCGCTCACAAGAGGCCGAAGTTGCTATACTTCCCTCGCCGTTGTCTAGGAAGGCCAAATAGTTGTGGTTTCACACCTCATTTCACACCTGTCACCTTCCGTACCGTAGGTATAAACATCCTTGCTGCCAACAGTCAGCAATTACAATTCAGACCGTTAACACTTCGAGTTTGCCACAAATCGCCGAATTTTCATTCTTTCATAACTTGTGACAGCGTGAAAATACAGACTTGGAACTTTCAGTTAAGACTTCTGATGATGAAGATAACTCAACCACTAAAACTGAAGGCCAACTAGTGACTTGGTCACTTTAGCCGTACCTACTACCTTAAGCAATAAGAATTCACATACTACGTAGCTATTATGTAGCTGTCAGTTGCCTTGTACTTTGTATCCTACAGACAATGATGACATCTGCATTTGTCCACCATTGGCTACTAAGGTTCAGTTTGTACCTCACTTGCAAGCGGTGGGCCGTCCAGGAAAGAAGGCAACCGATTTGAGTAAGAAGTCAAGAGCTGAACCAAGACCACCCAATGAACACCACAGTGTGGATGTGGCATCTGGGACAGTACAACATGGCCTGCGGATGCCCCCTGTTGGTCGTGAGGAGACGGCGAAGGCAGCAAGGGCCCTACAACCTGCACAAGCCAGTGATCAAGGATATGCCACAGGAACAACAAGCAAGAAGAAAACAGGCACAGGTACGTACACATTTCATGGCTGCCTCGAGAAGAAAGTCATTGTCAACTCCTTCCTTCTCTTCAGCTGTGTCAGGTGTGGACAATGTGCCTAATGTCGACTTTCCTGAAGAGCTTGCTCCTGTTGAAGCAGCTACACGTAGCCAGTCCTCCGTCAGTCCGACTTTTGATCACACTTCGGTTGCTATTGCATACAAGGATGAACAGTGCTGCATGGTTCACAACTCACTTGCTCCTCAACCCAATACTGGTGAGAGGCAGTTTATGGGTTGCCAACAGCTCTTTGTGGCACATCACCATGCCCCTGTAGCAGTACCCAATCACTAAAATTGGAGGGAGTTGGGGGGGGGGGGGGAGGGGGGAGTAGGGTTTTCAATACCAGCATGAGCAGCAGCTCTAATGCAAGTAATATGGCATGTTTCCTTCTCCTTTCATTTATCTTTGTGTACAGTTCATATGTCAGAACTGACCATTGGAAAGACCAAGGGAGTGCCCACCATGTTGGAAGTTCTGAAGGAGTACACTGACAGAAAGAAATACTTCAGTCCTGATAAGTTCCTTGAGTCCTTGCAGTTGGAGAGCCTTCTTCCCAGGATGGAGGTGGACACGTCCTTTTATATCACAAATGCAGCAAAGCTGGAGCAGATGTACCCCTACCTGCCTCGGCAGGAAGGTATGGTGGCTGAAGTGGTGTATTCCAGTTTGCGACATACTGTTAGTGAAGAGGAGGAGGCCAGAGCCGTGAGAGACACATGTAAGCATCCAAACACACTTGCCCTTTCACTGTGTCTATCACTGTGTGCTGTGTATGGTTTATGAGCACTCTTCTTTTATTATGTAGTAAAAATTAATTTGCGAGTTGGATGGAACTGCTTGAAGGACTGCCAAGACATCAAGTATTTCAATGTTGAAAGTATGGCCAGGAAACTGCTACCTCGTGACTCCATGGTAATGTGGATGGAGAAAAAAGACAACTGGCATGGGATTGTTAGAGAATTGCGCTACTTTCTCAAAAAGAAAGCAGAGCGAGAGTTGACAAGGCCACGTGTTGTTTTCGCTTTGTTTGAGGCGGCTGGAGATGTGAAGTTCATTGATGATGTCATGTTTGCAGGTAAAATGGGTACACCTACGGGAGTGTTCAGTACTCTACTTGAGGAGGGGGAAGCTCCTGTGGAATACCCCTTCCCTGGAAGTTTCCCTATGGCACTTACAGAATGATTTTGTATATGCAACCGGTATAGCCAATGACACCTGCAGGCTATCTAATCATGCACTGGTCAAACTTTATTTGCATACGTAATATACCCTGTATATACCATATACAACACACCTTCATGGTATTCTACTATTCTGCATGCAGGTCTGTTTGTATCAAGAGATAACCCTAGATTGCCAGAAATCCAAGAATTCCTATCGGCCTTCCAGGAGCCAGTAGCGTTTGATATGATTTTCACTGGAATTGTGCAATATTTGAGAGCTGCAGGGGAATTTGTCATAGCCAGTGAACTGGAGCAACAAGAAGCAACAAAGAGTAACTGCTTGCACTTCTTTGGGCTGTGGTTGGCTACTGCTGCCTCAACGTCACGCCCTTCCACCTGGGCCGACTTTGTCCAACTGCTGAGAAAGGGTGGAGTGGACGAGAGGGTGATCCAGACCGTCCCTGGAGGCCCCTGGGGCAGTCACCATGGAGATGTGTTCCACGTGACCCAACAGCAACCAGTGACAGCAGCAGCTGTGCAGGAGCTCTCAACCAAGCAAACTGAGCCACCAAGAGGTATGTATGTATGTATGTGCAGTGGTGGTCTCATCTGTCATGGTAGCATTGCAATCATCAGTATGGACATGTAATGGTACCTTACACCACACACTGTAGATTACTATTAGAAGATGACTTGTACTTCTCTACTTCTCCTACAGTATGGAATGAGTCCACATTGGACAGTGCCACTAATCACTACAAAGATGCCAACAAAGATGTTGATGGAAACCATGCTGAAGCCAAGCTTGGTAGTAGATCATCTGTTGCAAACCACCAGAGCAGTGATTCATCAGGCAAGTCCAGGTTCTTTGTGGGCCCACCTTCCTCTTCAAATACTGATTCTAGGAACCAAGGAGGAGTTGCCGCCAGTCCAAGTGGCTCTGCTGCAGTACAACAACCTTCTCAGCCACCCCGTGCCAACCTGCAGGCACACAACACCACTGCAGCCAGTAATACTCCAAGTACCAGAGAGAGTGAGGAGGAATACTACCTATCCCTGCCACTTGATCCAAGTGATGCGAAGTCCATCCTCTATCATGCCAAGGCTGTGTACCTGAGTCTGGACTATGTCAATGCGAGAAGAATACAGGACGTCCTTGCACACCATCTAACGATTGATGATGAAATGTTACGAGCTAAAGTGTTTGGATATGGCATTTGTTTCTATCGCCAAAGAAGCTTCCCCGAAGCCATGGAGAGGTTTGATGAGCTGGAGACGTTGGCACTGGAGCACCATTCTGCTGGTGACGTGTCTCTGTCTTGTATCTACCGAGGAGAAATCTACATGGCTCAGAAAAAGCTAGACCAAGCGTTCCGCATGTTTGATCACGCTCGAGCAACTTACGAAGAGAACACCGTGGCCAAGTACTATGGAATAGTGATCATCTCAAAGTGCTCTGTGATGTTGAAAGCAGCAAACTGCCAGAAGCACCTCAAGGACTACAGGAGAGCCAAGGAGGTGTACCATATGGCCATTGAGTTTGCTGAGCGGGTTCGTCATGCCATGGAAGCTCTGCCCCAGAATGAACTTGACCGCAAGAACAAATTGGAAGCTGCATACCGAGACGAGATAACAGCAAGATGTTCACTTGGCAACCTGTTTCAGAACTTGTCCGACTGTGCCAATGCCTTAGATCAGTATGAGATTGTACTTGAGCTTCAGGGAAAGATTGATGAAGACGGTGCAGCTCTGGGATGGGCTGAAGGTAACTATGGCAATGCCCTTCTTGGTCTGAATAGAATAAAAGAGGCTATACCACGTTTGCAGAGAGCATTTGATCTGGCAAGGAAACATGAGAAAATGAATCAGGGAATTGCTAGGGCTGCATCAAACCTTGGCAACGCCTTCCAAGCAGCTAAGCAGTATGACAAGGCTCAGAACAGTTTTGAGATTGCCTTGGGCCATTCTGTGTTTTCAGGGGATGAAGCTGGCCAAGGACGTGCCCTTGGTAACCTTGGCAGCGTGAAGCTTGGGAAAGGTGAACCACTGGAAGCTCTCAAGTGCTACAATGAAGCATTGTCCCTGAATTGTGACGAAACCTCTCTCCCCACAGCCTACCAGAGCAGGGCCTCAGTGTACATTACTTTGGCTGCTAAGATTAAGGAAGGAGTGGGAGAATGGGATGAGGTGCCAGAGGACATTGTGGCAGAAGAGCCAAGAGAGGCTGTCAGCATCCAGCTGCCTCTGGAGGAGCAGACAAGAGAAGTGGAGAGCATTCGTCGCCAGCACATGGTACTGCCCAGTGGGAAGACACTGCCAAGGGGAGGCCTTGATGATTCTGAGAAGTGTCTCAAGGAAGGGAAGAATGGTCACCCGTTACCGTCACTGTTACCCTCTGAAGCTGGCACTGTTATGCCATCTGCTGGTGGTCCACCACCATCAGGCTCCTCCACCCACCTGGGGTCCCCACACACCCACTATCTAAGGCACAGAAAGTTCTACCTGCTCAAGGCTGAAGAGGATCTTCGTAAGGTTGTTAAATTTGTGGAGGACAGGTTTGCCAAAGTGAAGGGAAAGGAAGACACTAATTGGTCGACACTATCCATCTTTGAGGCCAACTCAAAGGCCTTCTACAGCCTTCAGAAAGTCCTAGTTTGCCTTGGCCGCAAGCAGGAGGCACTATTGGTGGCTGAGGCTAACCGTGCAAGGAACCTTGGAGAGATGATGTTGTCTGCAAAACAGAGCATCACTTTTAGCCTGAGCAATATGAGGGTCCCACTAGACCTGAGGAGTATCTGGAGCTTTGCCAACAGCAAGCAGACTCCTGTGGCAGTGCTGAGCTGTGATGTGTCCTGCATTATGGTTCACATCATTGTCCCACGGGATGAACGCAGTGCACTGGTCCCACTGAGCGGACATGGACACCAACAGGCTTTCACCGGTACTCCTATGAGGGGAAGTGAAGAGGCCATTCCTGCCAATTGTTACCACTTTGTCAAGATCGAGCTGCTTACTGACACCTTCACTGATGAGTGGTCAAGGCACAGAAATGTGAGACCTACCAGTGACAGTGTCACCTTTGAGCGCTATGTTACCAAGAACCTGATGGACTTCCTGAATGAGAAGGAAACCAATCTCTTTGAGACTGTGGACTTTGAGCCCAGGGACAACCCTCTCACTGTCCTCTTTGACCAGTTTGCTCGCAAGTTTGCAGAAGTGATTGAGGCCACAGCTCCAGAGCACCATGAACTGGTAGTCATCGCTGACCAGGCACTTCATCTTCTTCCTTGGCCTGTTCTTCAAGACAAGGTCTCAAGGAAGTTTCTTGGTGATCGCTTCCGAATACGCACCTACCCCTCCATTCTGTCCATGGGTGTCATCTCCAGCCAGCCAGCTCCTGTCATCACACTCCCATCAGAAGAACGCTTCCTGGTGGTGGGCAACCCAGCTGTCCCCAAGTTCATTAACCAGAAGAAGGAAGTCACTCTTGGTCGTCTTCCTCATGCAGAAGATGAAGCAACCCAGGTGTCCCATATCCTTGAGACCACACCCCTTCTGCGGGAGCAAGCAACAAAGCAGACAGTAATCTATCGTCTGCAGATGGCCAACATTGTCCACATAGCCACACATGGATCTGGTAGCCAAGGATACATTGCCCTTGCCAGCAACATGCCTGTCCTCAACAGCACCAAGTCTGTTGATGCAAAGGACTGTCTTTTGTTCATTGATGAAATCCAGAAATTGCACATCAATGCTTCCCTGGTGGTCCTGTCTGCCTGTGACAGTGCAAGAGGAGAGATTGTCAATGAAGGTGTTAACTCAGTGGCCAGAGCAATACTTGCAGCTGGTGCCCAATCAGTTTTGGTGTCTCTAGTTCGAGTGCTTGACAAAAGTGCCAGCATCTTCATGCGGCTGTTCTACCGGTTCTTAGCCCATGATGGTATGACTACCTCTGAGGCCCTCCAGAAGAGCTCCATGGGTGTGCGCTGCATCAAGTCCCTCACACAGCATGTGCACTGGGGTGGCTTCCAGCTCATTGGACGCAACATCAAGATAGCATACAATGACAAATGCAAATCAGCAAGAGTGGCTGCACTGGTTGGTGACCCCACCCCCTTCCCCAGACTGCAGCTTCTACAGCAGCTGGAGAGAGCCATCTTCAGGAACGATCGCACTCCTCCCAGAGATGTGGTGTTGGTAAAAGGATTGAGTTTCTACGATCCTGCTGAAGTGGTTCGAGATTTTGTCTGCAAGCATTTCAAGCATTACCCAGGTGGCGTGTTCTGGTACAATGCTGCCAGTGAAGGCCTCCTCGATGCCTCTGTGTCATTTGTGAAGGAGACCATGCCTGACTTGAATACCATTCAGCGAGAGCCACTAGTTGAGAAGATTCATGCAACCAACAAGAAGAGGAGGAACGTACTGGAGGGAAGTGGTGGTGAATCATATGACAGTCACTATCGGTTGGTCATTCTGGACCATCCTGCTAGCCTGGCTGCCTGCCTGAAAAAGATCCCTGAGATGCACAGCAACCACTGTGACATCATCCTCATCCACACTGCAGACACGGACAGAGATCAGTCACTGACAAGATGGGTTGATGAGAAGTTGGTGCGTGGCTGCACCCCCATTGTCGCTGGTCATCTGGACAAGTACGACGCCATTCAGCGAATGGCATACACCATTCTTCGTGTCAGCCACATCACCCCCTATGAGGAAGACTATGAGGCTTTTGATGTTCTTCAGCAGTTCTGTCGTGGTTGCTCCAGCTTGGTAAGGATATTGGAAGGAATGTTGTGCAGAGAGGAACCAGACGCAGAGGTGAGGCAGCTTGCTTCTGACATTGAGCAAATCCAGACCATGGAGCCAGCAATGTTGGCCAGGCCTGAAAGGCAAGACCTCCCGCAAACCAGTCCTGTAGCAGAGAAGAAAGGGTCATTCTTCAAGAGTAAGAAACAAGGCAAGAGCAAGGATAGAACCAAGGGTGAAGGAAGAATGAGGGACGAATTGATCAGCGAATCTCCTCAGTTGACTGCTGAAGACCATGTTCAATTGAGTGACAGCTATGTGAAACCTGCTCACCTCCTTCTCCAATTGACACACTTCTGCAAACACGAATGACCCAGGAAGAGCACTTCTTCCTGTGTGTTCTAAGCTACATCTCCCTGTACCCTGAGGCACACTCAGAGGGTGCATTCGCTTTCACAGACCAATTTAGTGAGCAAGTTTCCACTGTCATTGTGAAAGCTGGTGCCACTACCACTGAACCACATAGCCTTGTGAGAAAACTGGAAGAACTGCAGTGCATCAGGCAATACCCTCTTCCAGTACTCTCTCCCCCGGACTATGAGAGCCCAATCAAGCTCTTTTACATTCCTGACTCCATCGCCAGAGCAGTCACTTTCAGCCTTGATGAAGCTGACATTGCTTTCATTCTGACTACCTGCTCCACAGCAGTGCAGCACTTGTCAGAGCCACTCTCCTATCACACGGCACTCCAGAGGAAGATTGCACTACTGTGCACTGAATTCGGGCTGCCTAATCTGCAGTGGTGAACTTTGCTATGCATATACCCCTTGTCATTGCAGTTCTAGTCACCTTTTATGGGACTGCCCTTCACCTCTCTCATTCTAGTCTGCGTTTTTGCAGTCAGAAATTAACCATGCATGCAATGTATTATTACAATAGTTATTAATTGCTAGCCTGCATGATTACTGTTAGGATTTTAGCTTGTTTCAATCATTTATTACTATTAAGTGTTTCTGTTTTGAAAGAGACATGCCTTGTCATATTATTATATTTTTGCATGTTACTTGTATTATTGTAACTTTGCTATGCACTGTGACTGTAAGCTCTGCTAACAGTCACAGTTCACAATGGAAGGACCTAATCGATGTTGACAAAGTGTTAGCTATGAGTGTCGTTGCTGATTGGCTGAACTTTGGTTTCAATGTATCTAAGTGCATGCATACTTTATAATTGATTTCACTAACACTTCATGCATGCGCAGATGTGGCATTTTCCATGCCTTAGCATTATCAACACACTAGTATATACATAGATCTACAGGAGGCTGTACGAATGCATGGGTATATGCACTAGCTGGACTGGAGGCCATACGGGTATATGCACTGGACCGGAGGCCATATAGGTATATGCACTGGACTGGAGGCCATGCATATGGGTATATGCACTTGAATGGCTCAAGCCCCTATTGGAATGGACTGGAGGCCATGGATAGCATTTGAGGCCATGCATTTCAAATTTGAACAATTGCGAATTTTGAAACGTATGTACTACTGTATGTATACATTTGTCAATTAACTTTCCTGGGGGCTAAACAATAATTTTGCGTTCTTGCAGTCAAAAATTAACCGTGCAACGTCTGTATTATTACATTTTTATAACAATTAAACACATAAAGTTCATGCGATCATGATTAATAATAATTATTATAGTCTTTACTTGCCACCATGCAAAATAATGATTAATTACATTAATACTGTGTCTTGTTAACATGTGTCAATACACTTGGTGTGTTCACCATCACTAGTGGAGTGGATGGGTCCCTCCTTGTGGAGGAACTCAACAGCAGCTCTGAAGAACAAGAAACCAACACAGCAATTAACTCACCACGTACAGTGGGAGATAATACACACACACACACACACGCACATGCGCACGCGAACGCGCACACACACACACACACACACAGACACACGCACACACCTTGGATCTGTCTCACAATGTGTGGGTGGTACCCAACACCAAACGGGTCAGTGAGTGAGTGGGAGGGAAGGGAGGCCATCTTGGTGTAGGGAGAACTGAGTCAGGAGAAAGGGAAGAGGGGAATCAGTGAACAGGGTGGACATAGACACACACACACACACGCACACACACACAACACACAGATATAGGGTATAGGAGGAGCAGTAAGGGATGGGAGGGGCAGTAGAGAATGGGAGGGGCAGTAGGGGATGGGAGGGGCAGTAGGAGATGGGAGGGGCAGTGGGGGATGGGAGGGGCATTAGGTGATGTGAGGGACAGTGGGGGATGGGAGGGGCAGTAGTAAGTGGGAGGGGCAGTAGGGGATGGGAGGGGCATAAGGTGATGTGAGGGACAGTGGGGGATGGGAGGGGCAGTAGGGGATGGGAGGGGCAGTAGTATGTGGGAGGGGCAGTAGGTGATGTGAGGGACAGTGGGAGTGGGAGGGGCATTAGTAAGTGGGAAGGGCAGTAGGAGATGTGAGGGACAGTGGGGGATGGGAGGGGTAGTAGTAAGTGGGAGGGGCAGTAGTAACTGGGAGGGGCAGTAAGGGATTGGAGGGGCAGTAGGGGATGGGAGGGGCATTAGTAAGTGAGAGGGGAAGTAGGAGATGGGAGGGGCAGTGGGGGATGGGAGGGACAATGGGGAATAGGAGGGGCAGTAGTAAGTTGGAGGGGCAGTAGGTGATAGGAGGGGCAGTAGTAAGTGGGAGGGGTAGTAGGAGATGGGAAGGGCAGTGGGGGATGGGAGGGACAATGGGTAATAGGAGGGGCAGTAGGAAGTGGGAGGGGCAGTAGGTGATAGGAGGGGCAGTAGTAAGCGGGAGGGGCAGTAGGAGATGGGAGGGGCAGTGGGGGATGGGAGGGACAGTGGGAAATGAGAGGGGCAGTAGGGGATAGAAGGGGCAGTGGGGGATGGGAGGGGCAGTAGTAAGCGGGAGGGGCAGTAGGAGATGGGAGGGGCAGTGGGGGATGGGAGGGACAGTGGGAAATGAGAGGGGCAGTAGGGGATAGGAGGGGCAGTGGGGGATGGGAGGGGCAATAGGGGATAGGAGGGGCAGTGGCGGGTGGGAGAGGCAGTAAGTGATAGGAGGGGCAGTAGGGAATGAACATGAAATATCAACAGAGTTGTATGCACCATTACAACAGTAGAGAGGTTTCCCAGTATTCTCACTGAGTGGCATCCTCCGAGTGTTTTCAGAGGTGGAGCTTCACATGTCATGGATGAGCTCTTGACTGTGAATGAGTCTTTAAGGAGGTCTGTATTGTCATTACAGCACTGCAAGGAGGGAAGGAGAGGGAGAGGCTGTACATGTGTGAAATGAGAAGGGCTGTCTACACTGACAGCAAGTGATGGATAAGGTCATGTGGTCAATAGCATGACATCACATGGGACAGTCTGTGTTCATGTTCACTGCACAAGGGGAGGGTGTTGGTACAAACAACAGACCATCAAGTCACACAGAGCAGTGGGGATGCAATAACAACACCTCGGGAAGCAAAAGGGACGGAGTGTGAGTGAGGGATTAGGCTTAGAAACACACAGACTCAGACTACAGACATTGGAGCAACCATTGACAACATTGGACCTAACCCATCTAGCTATTCAAGACCACTAACCACTGACAAGAACAGTGGGTGGTGCTAACAGCTACTAGGTTGTTTGAAGGACTCTCACCGCACACACACACCACCACACACACAGTCCTCCTCAGTCAGTGGCTCAGTTGTGGACTCAACAACTGTCGAGAGGACAGCAGTAGCTACGAGGATGGGACAGGACAGGGAGGAAGGAGGGAGGGAGATGAGGATGTGGTGTGAACAGAACTGCGTCTCAGCAGTCTGCACCTTCACTGAACTAAGTCAGCCAACGCCCACTGACAAAGGAGTCAACTCAAACAAGACTCCATCACTACCACACAGTTTCCTTCTGCCCAGCTCCCCCAGTGCCCTCACCTCGTCAGTTAATCACTAGTTGAGATGTGACGCAGTCCCGTACTATTCTCTGTTGTGACGGACGGTGTCTCCTTAAACTGACACGCACTCATCCTCCTCCGAAGTCCACTCTTAACATGACCTCCCTAAAGTGACCCACTGAACAGACTACCTCAACTAGTGCACGTGTTCTAAACATGGCGTCACTGAAGGAATTGGAACTGGGGGATTTCCCAAGCCGCATCCCACTCAGTAAAATGGCTACCTAACGAAAGGGCCATTGATATCGTGTCTAGATCGTACTCCTTCGATCAGCGCACAGTTTGAACAAAGAGCTTGGTGAGTTTCTACTTTTTTGTGTCCTACTTAATCTAGTGACAGTTGGGGTACTTTAGTGTGCTAGAACCAAGGATCCGCTGCAGGTTGAATTTTCGCTGATCAGATCATCCGTGTCTTTTCTGAGAGGATGGCGCCACAATAGCTGCCCCAGATTGCCTGATTCTACTACACTGGCAATCTGAATTGATCAAAACACTCAATTATGCGTGTGCATGATACTGACCTATGCCATTATTATATGCTCCTCATTGTTTTACTGTACTGTGTTACAATTTATGAGATTTTGTGTACATCACTGCGCAAGAAAACTTTAGTGTGCTAGAATGAGCCTTTACGCGAATCGCACGCCCTCTGTGTAGCTCTTGGCTATCAGCTCTCAGTGCATATTCAGGGTTGTTAGCCACATTATTTGGCACGCCAATTAACCTGGCTAGCTAAACTGATTCCCCATCAAACTTGAGAGGATGGAGCCTGTTCATGTGTAATGTTGTGTAGTGTGTTTGTGTCCCTGTACACTTCATCCTTCATCTGAGAGTGCTGCTCATCTCATTTCTGTACTGCATACTTTACTGGTGGATCATTCCTACTGACCATTTATCCTCTAGTTGTACAAACATGCAAACACTGCTCAACCAGTACCCTCATTCTGTCCCATGGTAGAACATGAGGCACTCCCACAATCGCTACAGAGCTCCTACTCGTGGTTTACGCCCAACCTATCAACCAACCATCTTTGGTCCTGCCAGACCAGAAAATGTTCCAGGACATATCATATTCCTTGTTCTAGCAGTGATGTGTATGTTCTTCCTGTGTCTATTCCTGCTTCCCTTTGGTACCTCAGTAGTGAACTGTATGAGGTTCTCAGATGGTTCTAGTCTCTCCTATTTCACAACCAGCAGAGCCCCACTTTGTGCCCCCTCTCACTGCCTGTGCCTTGTGTGTAGGGGGTGGTTCACTGTAGATTGTGCCAGTGAAGGCATAGCACACAGTTGGAGTGATGGATGTGAACACACACTTGGCCCACCTGTTTGTCATTGAGACTGTCTGTGGATATGTAATGGAACACTTGGGTTAGCAAATGTTCACTCTCAACTGTTCATTGTCTTTCGCCTTTGTTTCTACACAGGCAACATGCCTATTTCCAATGAGCAGTGGCGGGTGGCTGTAGGACTGTGGGCTGCCCGCATTCAGCAGACTCTCATCATCAGGAGAGGAGTGAAGAGGTCAGCGTCCAATCAGGAGGGGGCACCTTGTCCACTCGGCCAACCACACAGTGGGGAGAAGAAGTGCACGGTGAAGAAGAAAGGGAGAAAGAAAGCCAAAAATGACTCTTCTGATGACCGAGCTATCATAACTAATGAATTATATGATGGTTTGATTGCTGTTGCAGTGATTGTGAGCTGCTTAGGAAGAAACAAGTGTAAAGACGGCTTTTTCAGGAATATTGTTGGCCCATTGCTGGAGGTGTTAGGAGGCAACAGCTTAAGTGCACTGGTTGTCATAGCGATCCTTCTCCTCCGTAGTGGTGATGTGGAAGCAAACCCTGGTCCTATGGAGAGAGGTGGGTGTTGTGCTTAGTGCAACAACAGTTTGCAGTTCACTTATTGTACAGCAGGTCATGTTAGCAATCACTGACACACACACCATTTGGGTCACTGCTGGGGGAGCAGTGTGAGGGGTTACAATGATGTGTTTGCAGGATGCACGGGCATCTTGTTGTGAGAACACTCTTCATGCCATATACAGTGACCACTGTCCATTTTGGACATGTGGGACAGACCTAAGTGTTCTGGTTGGAAAGGTGGTCTTTTTTTGGACTACGTAGAATTGTACACATCTCTATTATGTTGTGGAGACAGTAGGCATTGCCCTCATTTGAGGTGGTCTTATTTCAGAGGTAGTTTTGTGCACATCTTTATGTGCCTGAAACAGTAGGCACTGCATGCCCTCATTAGAGAGGTGGTCTTATTTCAAAGGTAGTTTAGTACTAATCTCTATGTAACTGGGACAACAGGCGCTGCCCTCATTAGAGAGGTGGTCTTATTTTAGAGGTGGTTTTGTACATGTCTCTGTGCCTGAAACAGTAGGCACTGCCCTCATTAGAGAGGAGGTCTTTTTCAGAGGTAGTTTGTACACTCCTCTATGCAGTGTGTTGTGAGTACACTCCGTACTTTGACCACTATCCATTGTGGACATGTGGGACAGTGTGGGACAGGCCCAGGTGTCCTGATTAGAAAGGTGGTCTTGCTTCAGAACTACACTTGTACACATCTCTATAATGTAACAAGCCAGTATAGGCACTGCCCTCATTAGAGAGGTGGTCTTCTTTCAGAGGTAGTTTTATACTTATCTTCATGTAGATGAGACGGTAGGCACTGGCCTCATTAGAGAGGTGGTCTTATTTCAGAGGTAATTCTGTACACACCTCTATGTAGCTGGAACAGTAGGCACTGCCCTTATTCGAGAAGTGCTATTATTTCAGAGGTAATTCTGTACACACCTCTATGTAGCTCTGACAGTAGGCACTGTCGCATTTAAAGAGGTGTCCTTATTTCAAAGGTAGTTTTGTGTACATCATGCTTCGACAGTAGGGACAGACTGTCCACATTAGAGAGGTGGTCTCTTATCAGAGTATAGTTTTGTGCCCATCTTTGTATCGGGTCAGTAGGCACTATTCCGTAAGGTAGGTGTCATTATATTTGAGGTGTCCTTATTTCAGAGGTAGTTGTACATATCTCTATAATGTAGTTGGGACAATAAGCACTGCCCTCATTAGAGAGGTGGTCTTCTTTCAGAGGTAGTTTTATGGTCATCTCTGTGTAGCTGGCACAATAAGCACTGCCCTCATTAGAGAGGTGGTCTTCTTTCAGAGGTAGTTTTATGATCATCTCTGTGTACCTGGGACAGTAAGCACTGGCCACATTAGAGAGGTTTCCTTATTTTAGAGGAACTACGAATTATGGATTGTCATTATATTTGCAGTGCTTGCTTTCGCAGATGCTGGATCACCAGGTTGTTTCAGCCTTCCCACTCAGGTTACCCCACACGGGCTACCTTAGCACTCACCAGTCATCATTTGTTTTGCAAAACAATCCCAATTCCAGTCCTGTGATGAAAATTTGTTTGTAAATATTCAATGATCATACTTCACAATTCTTGTCATTGACAATTAGGTATGTAAATCAACCACATTGAAGTAGTGGACCACATATTGCCAAGTAATCTGCTAATTGATATTTCAGCACAACAAAACACCGTCCATATTTGTACTTATGCCACATTCCATTGTCAGTGAAGTCTTAAGGAATCAATGTAGTGGACCACATTGCTATTACCACGAAATCTGCATGACTAATTGATATCTAACAAAGTGTGATCCATGTTTACACCTATGGATGTTGCAATCAGTAGTCATTGTTGACATCTTACAGTTTTTATTGTATTTTGTTTGATTGTGCAACTCTTCCCTAAATATTTGTGGATTAAATTATTCACCATCCATGTTAATGCCTATGGACATAGCAAAGGTGATAACAGTCATTGTTGGCATCTTATAGTGTGCAACTCTTCGCTAAATATTTGTGGATTAAATTATTCACCCTTCTGACACTGCAAACCTGCAAAGGCTATATCCCACAAAAGCAATGGCATATGGTAGCAGTGTAGTGTCATGTAGTGGTGGTACAGATGGACAGCTTCAGATCAACAGTTGTGGTTACACTATCAGTTAATTTGATGCGTACATTTGTACTATTGTAGTATGAGGTGTTTATATGGTAACGTGTTATACTACACTAACATCCTACATGTGTGTGTTTGTGGTGCATGTGCATGAACGCATGTGTATTTGCATGCGTGTTAGCACTTGTGTGGATGTGAGTATGTAGTATATAAAGTATAATATGAATATCCATGTGTGTGTATACATTGGTGGGTTTATCATTGTGTGTGTACCATGTGTGATGGGAACATTTTCTCTATTATGTAGCTGGGACGTAGACACTGCCCTCATTGGAGAGGTGATCTGAAACCTCTGAAGTAAGACCATCTTTCTAATGAGGGCAGTACCCACCGTCTATAGTCCATAGTTTCATACACTTCTCAATGTAACTGGGACAGTAGGCACTGCCCGCATTAAAGAGGTGGTCTTATTTCAGAGTTAGTTTTGGACGCATCTCTATGTAGCTGGGACAGTAGGCTCTGCCCTCATTAGAGAGGTTGTTCTATTTCAAAGGTACATAGTTTTATATCATCTTTGTAGCTGGGAGAGTAATCACTGCCCTCATTAGAGAGGTGTCCTTATTTCAGATGTAGTTTTTTGTACACATCTGTATGTACCTGGGACAGTAGACACCATCCTCAATAGAGAGGTGTACTTATTTTAGTGGGCCTTATAATATGCTTGTGAAATTCAGTGTATAAAGCATTTGTATGTGGTGTTCTAAATATGTAGATGGTCACTTCTTTAACTAACTGTACCATTTTCCCAAACTTCATCCTGCCAACCTGTCCTCCCTCAGGTGCTCACACTCAACTCAACTTGAGCTCCAAGCCCACACTGGCTGAGCTGGATGAGCTCATAGTGCGAGCCATCACTGATGGGTGGGAACAGGTGGTACTCCACCTTGGGGTGGAGTCTTTTGTAATAGACACAGTGAAAAGGGATAACCCTGGTCCATCTGAGGAGGTATGCCGAGAAGTCCTCAACAGGTGGCTGAGTGCTGAGCCAGGTACAGGTGAGGCTGAGAGGACTTGGGGCTCTGTTTTAGAGGCGCTGGAGACAAGCGGGCACAGACAACTGGCAGAACAACTGAGGAGAAAGCAAATTGGTGAGAGTCCCCATTTTCTGCATTGGATGGTTTATTGCTACACATGCACTCAGTAAAGCAGTCTGTTGTTTGGCGTCCTTTAACAGTGACACTTGGCTACTTCCTCTTGGTCAAAACATGCTGTATGAATACACTTACAGGTCTAACTATTATTTATGTCACTTGATAGTATCAGTTCCATCCTCACACCAACTCCTCCCCTCTCCTCCCCCACTGTATTGTACAAGCAGGGACACTCTCTTCTAGTGAATCTGCAAGTGATGTCAGAGCAGTGCTCTCTCAGAATGTGCTCTCAGTGGGTGAGTGCAGTCCTTCCTTAGTCAAACCCATTCTGTTCAGAACAAAACGTGCACCATATCTGAGGTTGACCATATCACCTGCCTGCAAAATGTCACTGCCTTCTTCTTGCACTTCAGTTTCTTTAGCAGATCTAATGTACATGGTTTCAATTGTGTGTGCGCACACATCACATGGGGCGGACGCTGCATGTGACGTGATGTGTACGTTTGGTGAACAAGTATGGAAATAGCTGTGACTGGACTAGGTTACAGAAGGCACTAGTCCTTGTAAAGGAGCTGTTATGTCTTTGTTTATGCTAGCCGTTGTCAACTTGTCTGTCCTTTCATCTTTAAAGGCCATCAGAGATGTGACATGCTTTTGAGAGCATTTGTTAGCAGAAATGCAGCTGGCAAAGGTCGGGCCATCCTGGAGGGAGTGGGCCTTTCTTCGGAGGTGAGAGACATGTGCTACACAGACCATCCCTTGAACGAAGAAGA
Source organism: Ianthella basta (assembly GCA_964019415.1). NCBI lineage: Eukaryota > Metazoa > Porifera > Demospongiae > Verongiida > Ianthellidae > Ianthella > Ianthella basta. The sequence continues at coordinate 1,213,006 of OZ025869.1, read as the reverse complement.
GGCCGTTCAGTCTGGGCTGATAAAGTGGAGGGACGGCAATGGGGGGACTCCCACATGGACGGTGCTACTGAGAGCTATGGAATATGCTGTAATTGGTGTGCAGCACATAAGGAAACTGAAGGAGGAACTCGTCAAAGGTGTGTGTGTGTCTAGTAGTCACTTCAACGTATTCTACACTGTGTGTTGTGTCAACTGCTGTTATAAGTGTACACTATAGTGATCTCCACAGGTCTGCATACAGCCTGCCACCTTAGGCAATGGATTGCAATGATTGTGATTTTGATCTAGCAGACACTAGAGACGTTGACTGCATGAGTGTAAATAGTCGCCTGACTGGTTGAGTTCAAGGCAGACTGAGTTATGGTTCATGTTCAAAGGTTTTACTGACTTGGTCTACGTAAGGCACTCCTTTGGGTGCAGATGTCATGTATGACTGTAACAGAAATTCTGCGTAGTCCGTATAGTGTGTGTATATATTTTTCTATCAATATGTACGTTAATGATATTTTGTTCTCTGTGTGTGTGAGCGTGCGTGAGTGTGTACATACTGGTGTGTGTGTCTTTGTGAGATGCAGTTTGTCCAATGATTTCCTTCTCCCTTTTCCTCCTGACTTAGCTCACCATCCACCTCAATGGGTTCCCATCCCTTCCTCTCAGTCCCTTTCTCCGAGTCAGATCTTCCCTGGTCCTTCTGCTGTAGGGTATCATCCACACTATGTGAGACAGCCCCAAGGTGTGTGTGGTGTAGTGTACAAGTGAAGTAGTTACATGTACATGTGTGACTGTGTACATTCTTAGTTCATAATGTAGTCTACCAGATATCTGGATGAATGCTATGAGAAGCTGTATGTATTATATCTTAGGGTGGAAGGTATGTCCATGTGTAGTTGTACTGCAGTATTGTCTGAATACTGTGAAGGTGTGTGTTTACATGTGTATACTGGAAACACGCCTCAGAAGAATAAAGAACTAACTTTCTATGTCACTTGCCTAAAGTCAGTTAATTGTGTGGTGTAGTGTCCTAGGGAGGTTCCCTTATTTAGGTAGAAAGGTGCATTATTTAGGATGCCCTCCAAGTATATGAGTAACAGTAGAGTGATGAAGGTAGTGTATGATGGTGAGGTTCTGGGCAAGCACTATTGGGGAAGACCCAGAATGAGGTGGACGAACAATTTTGGAGTATGTAGTGAACAATTTTGCATAATGTTTTAATCGAGGAATGGCATTAATTTCTTCTTAGATGCCCTTTATGGAGATATAGTAGTGGTAGAGTGATGAAGGTAGTGTATCATGGTGATGTTCCAGCTGTGTGTGTGTGTACTGGAAACATGCCTCAGAAGAATAGAGAACTAGCTTTCTATGTTGCTGGTCTATAGTCAGTTAATATGTGGTTTAAGTGTCCTTATAGAGAGGTTCCCTTGTTTAGATAGAAAGGTGGATTACTCAGGATGCCCTTTACACACTCGCCTGGTATCCGTTCTATGCCTGTACACCGTTCGGTAAAGATTGCTTCGGTGTCCGACGAGAAAAAGGTTAAATACAAACGTCTATTCCAACGATTGCTGAGGCCATATTTATAGGCCTATGCTACAATATGGTGAAATACAGTGTTAATAAGGCGTTCGAAACTTGAAGTACGAAAAAGGCAGCAGAATGTGCTATACAGGGCAGTGTTCAGCACTTCTTCGGCTGCCCCTTAATACCCAGCAAACTGGCAGGAAAACCTGAAGATGTTCACTATAGGGCAATTAAGTGCTGCAAGTAACAGCGATTATCTTGCTTCCAGGAGAGCACAAAGCAGGCTAACTTGACTATAGGACACTCAACTTATGTCATTTATACTTCCTTGTCAAGTAAATTGTCACTTCTTGAAGTGTCCGAAGAGAAAAAGGCTAAATATATTGTGAGAGTCTTTCCCTCGAGAAACCCAACTTTCCTCGTTCCTGGTTTCCATTCCAAACTAAGTTTCTGCCATTTATAAAGTGTGAAACAGCCATGTTTATGGCGACATACCAATGATACCGAGTATATCAGTAGTGGTAGAGTGTTGAAGGGATAGTGTATGATGGTGAGGTTCTAGGAAAGCACCACAAACAATTTTGCATACTATGCCTATTAATTGGGTAATGGCATTAATTTTTTCTAGAACTCTTGCTGTAAGTATATAGGGTGACCTCCCCCACATGGCAGATAAACCCCTCATGAGCATTGATTGATTGATGGAGAGGTTCCTTTCTTCATGGTGCCCTGTATAGGCAGGTTCCACTGTATGTATAATAGTGGACCGCATAATTATTTCTCTGAAAGCTAATTGATGTCTACAATGCTTAATCCATATTTGTACTTGTGTACAAACTAAAATGTGATATAGGCAATGTTGGCACCTCTCAGTGCACATCCATTTTATAATATTACTGTATAGGCATATGCAACGATCGAACTGCTCAAGACATTTGCCAATTACATTGTTCACAGATACCTTCTTTAGCCACAAACTCACAAAAGGTATTGTCGGGTGAAATAAAAATTATAATGTGCAATGTCAGGTGTGGTGGTAGTATTGGCCCAGATGGACAGCTTGAGATCAACAGTTGTGGTTACACTATCAGCTAATGTGATGTGTGTGTACATTTGTACTATTGTTGTAGTAGGTGTTTGTATTGTAACATGTTCACCATGCTAGAAGCTACATGCATATGCCTGTGGGTGTACTTGTATACATATGTGTGTTTGTGTGGGTGTGAGTGGGTGGATGTGTTTGTGAGTGTAGATACGTATGAATGTCAGTTCTATAATTTGTAATGTGACGTGTGGTGCTAGCATTGGTAGAGATGGACAGCTTGAGCTTAATAGTTGTGGTTACACTATCACTTAATATGATGCGTGTACATGCATTTGTACTATTGTATTATGAGTGTGTTTGTGTGTGTGTTGTGGTTACACTGTCAGTTAATATGATGTGCACACATTTGTACTATTGTAGTATGAGGTGTTTGTATTGTAACATGTCACTACACTGTGTGCGTGCGTGCGTGCGTGTGGATGTTGTATGATGTATGCATGTGTACGTGCATGCCACTTGAAGTACTTTTAGGGTAGAAGAGTCCTTTATAGTGAGGTCACCTTCTTCAGTGTGCCCTTATTGGAATGTCTCCTTCTTCATTGTGCCCTTATTTGAGAGGTCTTCTTTTTCGGTGTGCCCTTAGTTGAGAGGTCCCCTTCTTCAGTGTGCCCTTAGTTGAGAGGTCCCCTTCTTCAGTTTGCCCTTAGTTGAGAGGTCCCCTTCTTCAATGTGCCCTTAGTTGACCGGTCCACGTCTTCATTGTGCCCTTTGTTGAGAGGTCCCCTTCTTCAGTTTGCCCTTAGTTGAGAGGTCCCCTTCTTCAGTTTGCCCTTAGTTGAGAGGTCCCCTTCTTCATTATTCTCTTAGTTGAGAGGTTCCCTTCTTCAGTGTGTCCTTAGTTGAGAGGTTCCCTTCTTCAGTGTGCCCTTAGTTGAGAGGTCCCCTTCTTCAGTGTGCCCTTTATAGACAGGTTCCACTGTATGTACACATCTTCCTCTTCAGAGGGTACAGACTTGGTATTTGTTCCATGTATACTGTGTGCCTTCATCTAGTGTGGTCATTGGACTCTTCCTTTGCAATGTGTGTACATCCCATCCTTAGTGTCTGACGTTCTTGAGAAATATGAAGATACCTTTTTTGAAGTAGTGAATGCCAAGTACAACCTGCTCAAACTGAAGCGTAAAGGAGTGATTACACAGGACATTGAACAACGTATCTCAGCCACAAATGATGACGAGGGTAGAGAGATATTATATGACCACTTGAAGCATCATGGCAGTGAGGACACACTGAGGGAGTTCTGCAAGGCGGCCATGGCAGCAGATGGTTATCCAAACATGCAGAAACTGGGAGAGAAGATGATGAAGGAACTGTCACAAGGAGGTTGGTTCCCGTACATCTGTGCTGTGTATATGAGCAAATTGTGTATATGCATAATCATGTTGTGTGTGCATTATCAATTACCTAATTTCTCTCAACCACTGTACTCTGCAGTTGAGGCTGGAGGAGGAGGAGGAAGACAGGTAGAAACTTTCTTAAGTCGACTTAGGAAATTCAATGCAAATATGAAGGTTGTCGAAGATGACCGGCTCCCCGCTGATCAGAGTATGCAGTACGTGAACTTAGCCCTTGCACCTTTCAATCTGGGCTTTCGACATGCCCAGGAGATGTTTGTCAGAGCTGTATATGAAGGCGTTGACAATGTCTACACCGATAATGCTGGTAGAATTGAATTTGAGTCAATTCCTCAACTGGTAAAACAATGTAAACTTGTAATCCTTAGTGGTGCTCCCGGGGTGGGGAAAAGTACTTTAGCTAGGAAAGTGTGCCAAGTGGTCTGTCAAACTCCTTGTTGTCATGGTTACATTATGGTCTTTTTGATAGAGCTGCGTGGCTTGTTGCAATTTGAGGAGGACTTTAAGTTAGTGGACCTTTTGCAGTTTTTTCAAGGAATGATGGGAGATACCACATCACCTGAGGAAGTGTCTAAAGCCATTCATAGGAACCTAGGGAGAGATGTTCTCTTTGTACTGGATGGATTTGACGAGTTACCCCCTCACCTTCGACAGGCTCGATTCCTTGTCAACCTTCTGTCACACAACCGTGATTCCCCTCTGGCAGACTGCGATGTTATTCTAACATCCCGCTCCATTGTGACAAGCGAGATCTACTGCCAAATGCAGATGTCTCATAGCCAAGTCATTCTAACTAATATCGAGGTGCTTGGTTTCACTCAGGACCAGATTGAGGCTTATGCTAAGCAATATTTAACTAATCAGAGGCGACCGGACCTGTTTGACTCGTTTGTGAGAAAGATAGGTGCTGTACCACAGATTAGAGGCCTCTGTTCCATACCTATTGTTCTGTCCATAATCTGCCAAGTTTATTTGTTCAGAGAAAATCTTCCACCGACGCTGACGCAAATCTATAATGACTATCTTTGTGTAAAAGTACTCAAGTATGACAGTGACTTGCCTGCACTGGATTCCATCCTGGATCTACCAAAGGATCATGATATCTATAAACTCGGAGAAATTGCTTATAATTGTATTCAGAAGCAGAAGGTGATATTTGATTCAGCTGATCTCCATGGTCTTGGTGAGCACTTCTCTGACCGTAAGAGAGGGTGTGGTGTGTTAACAGCCAGGCCCATTCAGTGTGGTCCGAAATCCAAGAAAGGGGCCATTGAGAGCTTCTTCTTCATCCACTTGACTGTACAGGAATTCCTAGCTGCTGTTTATTTGTCCCTCCTGACAGTAGATAGGCAGCGTGAGGTCTGGGCTAGGTATCTCGGTGCGCCCCACATGGCACAGGTGTGGCGCTTTTATTGTGGATTGACCAAATTACAGCACTTTGACCTCCTTCAGATGAATTCATATTCTAAGGACTTTCAAATGCAGTGCCTCTTTGAGGCACAAAATGATTCATTGGTTCGTCACTTGATGCCACATTTTGTAGGAGAAGAGGTGGAAGTGGAGCCCCAGACTGCTTATGACTCCACGGCCTATGGCTATTGCCTTTCCTGTAACAAATTACTTCAGAAACTCACTGTCAACATTAGTCCGTATACTGTTGCCCAAATTGGTCGTCTGTTGGAGCCGGTACTATCCTCACAGCAGCTGCACTCACTGTGTATCATTGACGATGGTGAGCTTATGTAAATTGTGTATTGCCTTTTCCATTGCTATTGTATGTTCCACTCTTTGGGTGGTCGTCAGTTTGGGCATTGTAATTGTTATAACTGTTGATGTTATCGTATTCACATTCAGTCAATCATTCAGTATGGATGTTAATCTCCAATGCTGGAGGTCATCCCTGTACACACCAAGGGTGTAGCCAGGAGGGGTCGGGGGGTTCGGTCGAACCCCCTCTCTCCTGACTGTGGCAATGAATTAAGTACATTTAGGTAGCTAGAAGTCTGGCACACGCGCTAGCTAGCAGACAGTGTCTCGTTTAACGGTAAACGGTTACGTACAAGACCCCACCTGTTCATTGGTGTCCAATTATTCGTGACATCATACTAGTAATACGGTGTGCATCCTTGGTACTAGAACCCCCCTCCCAGATTCCTTGCACACTCAAACAAAAGGAACAATAGTAATATGCAGCTACAAACAGTTTTGTTTTAAATAGTCAATCCATCTTCTCTGCAGTCTTGCTCTATGTAGGTCTCCTCCCTTCTAACTCTACTTTGAAAACTTTCACTGTGGACTTGTCAACATTAATTTCCACTCCCATGTCATCCTCTAGTTGTTGTGAACCAACATGATGTTGCTAGCACCTATTGCATCATTCCCATTTCCTATTGCGCCATTTCTGAACAACCAACCTAAACAGCACTGCATGTATGTATGTGTTGTTGCTTAGCAACACAAATCAGTGAATGCTGCACTTGTTGTAACTTCATTTGTACTCTGTTGTCATTGACTACAGGAGACAACTCAAGCTCTGAGGACTGGAGGGAAGTGGAGGACCTCCTAGACAGGATTGCTTCACAAACAAGTGGAAGCCATGGTAAGAGTGCTGGTACACATACATGTACTCCACTTCATCCACATTTGTACTGGCATTGCCATGCATGCCCACTTGGTAGTGTTTACGTGGAGTGGCTCTGCATGAACTGCTCTGATACTGTGTACCACTAGCCACTGTTGTGGTGTGATGTTGGGCAATGAATGTCATTATGAGCTGCAGAATGCGTCTGCCATGTTTAGAGTTGACTGAGTGCATGACATGTTGTTATGTTTATCTTTCACAGATAGTGCCTTGAAAGGACACTTTGGGAAGGTGCATTTGATCTGTCCTCCCCTCAGCACAGTAGTGAAGTTGCTGTGTCTGCAACATGTGACAGAGATTGATTGTAGGAGCATACAAGGATGTGAGGTGAGCTTCAGTGTGAGATGGAATGATGATTCATACCTTTACATGGTTTGCATTGTATATACAGAATGTACATTCATACCTACTACATGTTCAGATGATGTATTGGTGCATGGTATATCTCTCAGCCTTCAACCTTGGGAAATTTCCCATAATACAGCCCCACAAGAATGGTGTATATTTATTGTATATGACAGCTTAGATAATGTCCGCTGATAGTAAACAGTAGTGACAGTGTCAAATGGTGTTTGTCTCCATCCCACTGCATGATGGACTGTGTTGACGTCTTATTCTACAGGCAATGGACCATGAGGTCTTGATGAAGATGGAAAGGTCACTCTCGGGAAACAAGACCATGAACAAGCTGACACTGATTGATGATGAATATGATGCTGATGATGTGACTCTACCCAAGCATTTCTGTCGTCACCTTCTCCTTGGAATCAGAAGAAATTCTTCCCTGTCAGATGTGCACCTGTCCTTTAGCCCACAGAACTGGGATTGTCCTGATGACGGTAGGTTGGTGTATGTCAGTCACATATTGTGTGACTCAGTTGGATGTAGTGTATAGTGTGTAACAAGCAATAGTGAGTACGTCTATGTGAAGTTAAGTATGTATAATTATGTAGGTATTGTATTTACATGTTCAACTCTACTCCTGTTTCCCTACCCAGTGCCTGCAGGTGGTCAAGGGAGCGTACAACATCTTAGTCTGTGGCGTGTTCCAGTGGACATGTTGGCAAACATGTTCACCTTGTTCAGTACTGTCAAAGAACTGGAGTGTGAATACATCCGTCCCCCACAAGAGGTACAGTGTGTGCACATGTACAGTGTGGATTGGGATGCACTAGTCTTTTGTACCAATCACTATTTGACAGTGTTTTGATTATGGACGATATAACGTATCACCTTGTCTAGGAATTGTGGCAATTGTGAGGTCGCTCCACGTTTTGGGCTAGTTCTGTGGCAGATGGGATTTTGTGAAACACAGATTGCAGAAGAACATAATAAAGAATATGACTGTTATTATGGTAGACACCTCAAATGGAAAGTGTTACTAGCGTGCGCTTCTATGCGGAAAGTTTTGAAGTTGGAGTTAATGAAACGAAGGGAAATGGGTGTGTTGACAACACTGTGGAAGTGTTTCACGCAGAAAGATTCTTCAAACGAAAAGCAGCTAATTCCAGTTTCCCTCATGCACTTAAACTCAAGAAGGCAATATACAGCCAATGTCCACTTGACAGAGAGAGCCTGTGTCACACACTGAGGTACAACAGTTGTACATGTACTTACACAAGTCTTGTCCCCGCACCAGGCAGGCTGTTGGTAGAGGAAGTGGAGGGAACATTTTGAGGGGGTGGTGCTCCTACCGTGTAGGAAGTGAGGCTCTGTAACACTCACAATTACACTTTTTGCATTTCACAGAGCCAGTCTATACATGTAGCTATCAGTATATGCACTCTCTGTATGCTAATACATATACTGCATACAGGTTGACTCTGTCACATGCCATAGTTTGTCCCTGTGTGTATGTCCCTGTGTGTGTGTGTTGTGTGTGTGTGTGTGTGTGTGTGTGTGTGTGTGTGTGTATGTGTGTGTGTGTGTGTGTGTGTGTGTGTGTGTGTGTGTGTGTGTGTGTGTGTGTGTGTGTGTGTGTGTGTGTGTGTGTGTGTGTGTGTGTGTGTGTGTGTGTGTGTGTGTGTGCGTGTGTACGTGTGTACACGTATAGGGGAGGCAATGGCATAGACATGACTTAATACCCTCAGAGACCTGCCTGGTGCTGGGAGTGTGGGCAAGACATTGCAGTATACATGTAGCTGTCATTGTGTTGTGACCTGGGATAGGATAAAACTCTACTTCAGCAAGTGATGCAGGCTCTCCCCACTGAGTAGATACAAAGCTGACACTGTTTGATGACTTTCCCAAGTTTATGTGTGCGAGGGAAATGACAATTAGGTGCTTGTTTTCAGTCAAAGAAACCTTTCTGCAAGAAACTCTTCCACATAGTTGCCAATGTATTCATATCTCTTTGTTTCACACCAAATATCAAACCTTTCTGGGTACCGGCGCATGGCAGTGACATTTGTTTGCATATGAGGCATTCGTCCCCCACAAGAGGTACAGTGTGTGCACATGTACAGTGTGGATTGGGATGTACTAGTCTTTTGTACAAATCACTATTTGACAGTGTTTTGATAATAGACGTTATATCATATCACCTTGTCTTGGAATGACTGTTCTGTAGGCATGTGTAAGGTCACTCCACATTTTGGGGGTAGTTCTGTAGCAGATGTATACAGATATGTAATAGCTTAGATAATGGCCACTGATAGCAAACAGCTTACTCACATTGGCAGTAATAGTCACCTGAGAAGGTGAGTGGGTTACAGTACTTTCATGATAGATGATTGCAGCAGAGCCTCCCAGGACACACTCACCCCTACAATTAATGCTCTTTATTTACTATCAAGTGTAAGTAATAGTATACATGTTTGTTCACTGTTCCCTGGGTTCACGTCTACTGTCCATTTTTGCCCCTCCACTGTTGCCCATTGAAAGGGTGCTGCCAGGTCACTGGTGGTGATAGCTAGTGCATATCATTTGTGTTGTGTGCATGTGTTGTGTGTATGTGTGTTGTTTGTTATATGTTGTGTGTACCCTGCATGTTTGTGTGTCAGAGTGTGCTGTGTGACAAGGAGGGCACTTTCCACCCTTGAGGTAGACATGGCCCTGTTGTCAGTGAGTAGGCTGGTGTGTGGTGCATGGTCTCTGGAGCAGAATGTTGTGTTGACATTGTCCTTGCTGACTCACCTCATTGTGAGCTGTGTTGGTGTGTCTGTAGGATGTTTCTGACCAGAGTTGTTTCTTCATGCAGCGTGGAGTGAAGGAAGGGGAATTGAAGTTGTATGAAATGAAACAGGCTCTGGCTGGGATGAGTCAACTGGAGACATTGGGGCTGGGAACAGATGATGATGTAAGTTTGAGGTGTCATTACATTTGATTGACTACTTGCCAAGTGCTTAGTGCACAAGGCATGTGATTGTGATGTGTGGTCCGAGTGCCAGCTAGTGTTTGTATGTGTATGTAAGTATAACCTGAGCTCCTCCCACATGCCATGGTGAACGAGGAAGTTGTACTGTCGAACCAACCCATCAACCATGTGGCTACTGTGTGTGTGTGTGTGTGTGTGTGTGTGTGTGTGTGTGTGTGTGTGTGTGTGCGTGCGTGCATTTGTGCACTTTCTCCTAGTATTTGACCTTATTTCTATCTCTGTCCTTTTCACATTGGACTTACATTACTCCTCCCTTAACTGGTAGGTGTCAGACTCACTGATATTAAAATTTGGAGTTCACATTTTGAAGGGCATTTCTAAGAAGAACAGTATTGGTGGCTTTGTATTGTACGACCGTGGTGAGAGAAGAAAGCTACTTAAAAGGCTGATAACAAGACTAACACCTGACGAGAGAAGCAGGTTCTCAATTGGACAGTACACTGATGGTGACACCTTCCCCTGCATCTACCTCTCTCTATCAAGTGAGTACTGACAGTATTGTTGTCTGAATGGTACACAATATTGTTTTGGTACACACACATAAGTACAGTATTATGTAATGCAATAGCATCAAAAGCACATTATTACACATGTACATGCACCTCCTTCACTTTCTCTCTATGACAGATGACAATGATAGTGAGGATTACTTTCATGATAGCAGTGATGGCAGCAGTGACAATGATGACAGTGATTACAGTGATGGCTGTTCTACTCTTTCCAGTGTTGATGGTCACAGCTCTCCCCTCTCTCCATCAAGTGAGCACTTGGTGTCACACTATACTATGTTGGTAGTTGGTGTAGACATGTGGTGCCTGTGGACATCTGGGAGAGGGCCATTTTGTGTATGATGTGCTCGTTACTATCATGTAATCAGATAACATCAAAGGCACATATAGCCTTGTTACCCACATGTGCAGGAGCTGTGGGGAAGTACCCTAACATGACACAGGCTGCCAGTGACCTCAGGTCTACCAGTGGGCAGTGGCCACAAGTACTGCCAGGTGGGCGGGGTGAGTGGGTGGGGTGTGAGTGGGGTATGAGTGGGGTGTGAGTAGGGGTGGTGAGTGGGTGGGGTGAGTGGGTGGGGTGCATTAGTGGGCAGTGTGTGTGGGTGGGATGACTGTGTGAAGTGAGTGTCCGGTGTGTGTGAGTGGGTGTGTGGCTCAACACCTACCTGCATGTTTGAACAACATCTACAAAGTACGTAGGATTTCACACTTCTTACACAATCCCCATCCTCAGCACCTTCCTTCCCCACTTCACATGCCACAGTGTCATTACTGGTAGACGTGTCTGCCTGTTTAATGTATAGCTACCCTTTCACTGACCGCTACATGCACCCTCTCTCCCTTCAACCACAGGAGCTGCCAGTAATGACCTTATCGCAATGTGGGCTGCTGGTGTGCTCTTGTCTATGAGTGGACAGTGGCCAACAGGTTGTGGTGGGTGATCAGTGCGTGGGTGATTTATAATAGTGTGTGGTAGTGTAGGAGGGAGTTAATGTGACCTGGTGGTACTGCTGTTCCTTCCTTTCCCTCCGCCTGTTATCTGGTGCACACCACCTTGGACATTAATATTCTGACTCACCAGGTCACTCCAGGGCCATCACCACCCCTCCCCCTCCTGCCTCACCCACCCCTACTGAGGCAGCCCCCACTTCACCCATTTCCCATCACAGTCCAGCTACTACACCCCTTCACCCCGGTCCAGCCCCTCCATCAAGGAAGAGATCAGCTGTACCACTGCCAAGTGAGCCTTGCAGTTCAAAGAGAGGCAGAAGTGACAGAGAAGGAGGACAGAGGTAGCTGTGATGAGATGAGGTGAGGAGGAGGGACATGCACTTCTAGTGTGTCCACATGTCATGTGTTGACAGTGTGTCCCTATAGCTGTGAGCCCTCTGGACCAGTCAGTAGACCAGTCAGTGTGCACTCCTCCTCCTCCAGACCTCCTTTGAGCAGTGTGTCTTGCTCCTACACAGACTGAAGAGAACAGTGTCTGGTGGGACTGTACACAAAGGACATGTACTGGGTGTAGTGTAGGGAGCACTGCATGGGTTATTTGTAATTGACAGTTTTTACATGAATTTTCATCAGTTAAATTTTATTTGATCAGTTTAAAACACAGCACTGTCCCATCACTGCACACACAATATAGCTACCCTCACATGTATACATAATGTTAACTTGTAAGAATTGCGATCACTACTGATTTGTACAATGTAATAAATGCCCAGTATCATGTGCAAGCTATGACTTGAATTTCATTAATTAGCAATAGTTTAATTATAATAATTTTATAATTCATGCACACGTGTGCATGTGCAGGCAAATGAGTTAATTGAATTGATCTCTGGGCCACAGCCAGCCATGGCTACTCAACCTCATTGCCAATATATGGCCGGTGTATATATACACACATCTTGCATACAATCAACAGAGCAGGTTTGGCTGCATGCACGTGCACTGGAGCATTATGCTCGAAAGTTAGTTACTATTAAAGCTATATGCAATGACAACATTGCATTGTCCACTCTATTAACTCTACAAAAGAACTATACACATTGCAAAGAGCAGCTCTGAACACCAAATTTAAACTAGCCTAGCGACCAGATTCCACACTAGTGCTATTAGCTATTATACATGTCTAGCTATGTGTATACTAGACTGTTCTCAGGTTGTCATGTACAAGATGGTTGCCTATGGCAACAGAACAATGGAGAACAAAATGGCCACCAGAGCAACACTAGCCATGGACACTTTGATGGTTCCAGCAGAGCTGCCTGCTATGTCTAAGGAACAAAACAAATGACAGGTTACCAATCACAACATGTCAATCTTCAATCACATACAGAACAACAATGTGATCTCAGAAGTGTGTTACCAGTGGATTCGGCAACACAACTAGCTATGAGGCACTACAGCATTTCGGTAAAAATTAGCTATTAGAAATTTGCTAAAGCAACACGACATGGCCTGCTCAGTGAATTACACCAACCCATGCACCATCTCCCACAGTTGTGTGTGTGAAATGCAGCTGTTCAAGAGCTATAGCTAAGCTAGGGGCTGCTGAATACTGCACATGTACTTCTACGGACCCCCCCCCACCTCCCCTTCCATCACAGAAAGTAATCTGTCATTGCTGTTGTTATCTAGCCTCATTCATGCGCCATGCAGGTATGCAAGAAAACTGAACTGACCGCAATGTCACGAACCCCTTCACTCACCTGCACTCACAGCCTGGCTCAGCCTAGTGCTAGTGATGACACTAAGAGTTCCATCGGTGAAGTTCCCTACACAAGGAAGTAGGGAGGGGAGGTAAGTACAAAGGGGGAAGAATAGCTTTAAAGCACTCAACTTTCTACAAAACATGCAAAACTGAGATATACAGGCATTGAATGGGGAATCAGTGTTATACAATGCATTCAATCATCTTGATTACTGCACCAAAAGGTGCATACACACACTTCAATCTTGAATACAGCGGATTGCTTAGGGCATTAGTTTGTAACACTGTTTAAAGCATGCCTGCCTGAATAAATCGGCATTAATAGACTAATCCACTAAGGAGGAATGAGTTTCATAATTCCCAAAACCATGCCAAGTGAAGCTACAGTGTCAGCGCTAATGGGAGTCAGAAATATTTCTAAAGAGCCAAAGTCAAATTCTCTTGTAGCATTATGCACATGCATCAAGCGAGTTGTAAGGCTTCATAAGTGACAGGTACTGTATAATACATATGTATGGTAAGCATGCCAGTGAAATGTGCATAATTTAGTGTGGATATGTGCATTAGTGCCATTTGGAAACTATACTTTCTACAGCTGTCTATTTACACATGCACACTCACACACACACACACACACACACACACACACACACACATCTTGGTTCTGTCTCACAATGTGTGGGTGGCACCACACACCAAACGGGTCAGTGAGTGAGTGGGAGGGAAGGGAGGCCATCTTGGTGTAGGGAGAACTGAGTCAGGAGAAAGGGAAGAGGGGAATCAGTGAACAGGGTGGACATAGACACACGTGCAAACACACACACAGACAGACATAGCCAGACAAGGGAAAGGAATTAGGCAAGAGTAAGGTGGTAGGTGATGGAAAGGAGGGGACATGAGATGAGAGAAGGGTAGATGGGAGGGGCAGTAGGGGATGGGAGGGGCAGTGGGGGATGGGAGGGGCAGTGGGGGATGGGAGAGGCAGTGGGGATGGGAGGGGCAGTGGGGATGGGAGGGGCACTGGGGGGTTGGAAAGGCAGTAGGGGATGGGAGGGGCGGTGGCGGGTGGGAGGGGCATTGGGGGATGGGAGGGGTAGTGGGGGATGGGAGGGGCATTGGGGGATGGGAGGGGCATTGGGGGATGGGAGAGGCAGTGGGGATGGGAGGGGCAGTGGGGGATGGGAGGGGCAGTGGGGATGGGAGGGGCAGTGGGGGGTTGGAAGGGCAGTAGAGGATGGGAGGGGCGGTGGCGGGTGGGAGGGGCATTGGGGGATGGGAGGGGTAGTGGGGGATGGGTGGGGCGGTGGGGGATGGGAGGGGCAGTGGGGAATGGGAGGGGCAGCAGTGGATGGATGGGAGGGACAGTGGGGAATGGGAGGGACAGTGGGGGATGGGAGGGGCAGTAGAGGATGGGAGGGGCAGTAGTAAGTGGGAGGAGCAGTAAGAGATGGGAGGGGCAGTGGGGGATGGGAGGGGCAGCAGGAAATGGGAGGGGCAGTAGTGGATGGGAGGGGCAGTAGAGGATGGGAGGGGCAGTAGGGGATGGGAGGGGCAGTAGTAAGTGGGAGGGGCAGTGGGGGATGGGAAGGGCAGTAGTAAGTGGGAGGGGCAGTAGAGGATGGGAGGGGCAGTAGTAAGTGGGAGGGGCAGTAGGGAATGGGAGGGGCAGTGAGTGAAGAGCTGTGGGAGATGGGAGGGGCAGTAGGGGATGGGAGGGGCAGTGGGAGATGGGAGGGGCAGTGGGGGATGGGAGGGGCAGTGGGAGATGGGAGGGGCAGTAGGGGATGGGAGGGGCAGTGTGAGATGGGAGGGGCAGCAGGGAATGGGAGGGGCAGTTAGGGATGGGAGGGGCAGTAAGGGACGGAAGGGGCAGTGGGAGATGGGAGGGGCAGTAGGGGATGGGAGGGGCAGTGGGAGATGGGAGGGGCAGTGGGAGATGGGAGGGGGAGTAGTAAGTGGGAGGAGCAGTAAGAGATGGGAGGGGCAGCGGGAGATGGGAGGGGCAGTAGGGGATGGGAGGGGCAGTGGGAGATGGGAGGGGCAGTAGGGGATGGGAGGGGCAGTAGGGAATGGGAGGGGCAGTGAGAATGGGAGGGGCAGTTAGGGATGGGAGGGGCAGTAGGGGATGGAAGGGGCAGTGGGAGATGGGAGGGGCAGTAGGGGATGGGAGGGGCAGTGGGAGATGGGAGGGGCAGTGGGAGATGGGAGGGGCAGTGGGAGATGGGAGGGGCAGTAGGGGATGGGAGGGGCAGTGGGGATGGGAGGGGCAGTGGGAGATGGGAGGGGCAGTGGGAGATGGGAGGGGCAGTGGAAGATGGGAGGGGCAGTGGGAGATGGGAGGGGCAGTGGGAGATGGGAGGGGCAGTGGGAGATGGGAGGGGCAGTGGGAGATGGGAGGGGCAGTGGGAGATGGGAGGGGCAGTGGGAGATGGGAGGTGGCATCAGCAACAATAGAGACATTAAAGCACTGCAAGGAGGGAAGGAGAGGGAGAGGCTGTGAAAGGTGCATACACACACTTGAATACAGCAGATTGCTTAGGGCATTAGTTTGTAACAGTGTTTAAAGCATGCCTGCCTGAATAAATCTATATATTAATGTGCTTGTTCGACCGTCTGTCTGTCCGTCCAACCGAGTAGATTAACACTTTTCCCGCAGCGTGCATGCGTGTGATCCACGTGAAACTCCGGATTATTACGGGGCGACGTATGGAGAGTGTCATAAGGGTGTAGACTGAAGAGGAGTAGCTGGACCCGATGAGAGGGCCGCAAGAATTCCCTCCTTTAGGGAATAAGACACCATGTTTTTCGCGGGCTACACTACAGGCAATGAAGGAGCGCCAGTTGCGTAGAAGCCCACAGAAGGTGGGCTCCTTTGTGACGCACTACACTAGAGGCAATGAAGGAGAGCCGTAGTGTAGAAGCCCGCAGAAGGCGGGCTCTTCCATATTATAATGTGAAAAGGAGAAGACAAAAGGAAAGGGAGAGGGAGGCAGAGAGGAGCAGGAGAAGAGGGAGGCGCAGCAAGATGCTGACAGGGAGAGGGAGGCAGAGAGGGGCAGGAGGAGGAGGGAGGAGCAGCAAGATGCTGACAGGGAGAGGGAGGCAGAGAGGGGAAGGAGAAGGAGGGAGGTGCAGCAAGATGCTGACAGGGAGAGGGAGGCAGAGAGGAGCAGGAGGAGGAGGGAGGCGCAGCAAGATGCTGACAGGGAGAGGGAGGCAGAGAGGGGAAGGAGGAGGAGGGAGGCGCAGCAAGATGCTGACAGGGAGAGGGAGGCAGAGAGGGGAAGGAGGAGGAGGGAGGAGCAGCAAGAAGCTGACAGAGAGAGGGAGGCAGAGAGGGGCAGGAGGAGGAGGGAGGAGCAGCAAGAAGCTGACAGAGAGAGGGAGACAGAGAGGGGCAGGAGGAGGAGGGAGGAGCAGCAAGAAGCTGACAGGGAGAGGGAGACAGAGAGGGGCAGGAGGAGGAGGGAGGCACAGCAAAAAGCTGACAGGGAGAGGGAGGCAGAGAGGGGCAGGAGGAGGAGGGAGGAGCAGCAAGAAGCTGACAGGGAGAGGGAGGCAGAGAGGGGCAGGAGGAGGAGGGAGGAGCAGCAAGATGCTGACCAGAGAAGGACAAGTGCAAGGGTGAGGCAGCAACAGAGAAGAGCTATTACACCAGCTGTTACTGGGAGTGGCAGAGTCTACCTGGGGCCCATGACTACAGTGTGTCACCATTGGAAACACCATCATAGAAGTGCTGTGGGAGGAGCACTGTTGTGGGATCACTGTCGTTGGAGGGCCGTTTCATAATTCCCAAACCATGCCAAGTGAAGCTACAGTGTCAGCGCTAATGGGAGTCAGAAATATTCCTAAAGAGCCAAAGTCAAATTCTCTTGTAGCATTATGCACATGCATCAAGCGAGTTGTAAGGCTTCATAAGTGACAGGTACTGTATAATACATATGTATGGTAAGCATGCCAGTGAAATGTGTATAATTTAGTTCTGATATGAGCATTAGTGCCATTTGGACACACACACGCACACACACACACACACACACACACACACACACACACACACACACACCTTGGATCTGTCTCACAATGTGTGGGTGGTACCACACACCAAACGGGTCAGTGAGTGAGTGGGAGGAAAGGGGGGCCATTTTGGTGTAGGGAGAACTGAGTCAGGAGAAAGGGAAGAGGGGAATCCGTGAACAGGGTGGACATAGACACACACACACACACACACACACACACACACACACACACACACACACACACACACAGCACACACACACACACCCACACACACACACACACACACACACACACCCACACACACACCCACACACCCACCCACCCACACACACACACACACACACACACACACACACATAAACATACTCAGGTAATCACATGCATACACGCATGCGCACACACACGCACACACGTAACTGAGTCAGGAGAAATGGAAGAGAGGAATCAGTGAACATGGTGGACATAGACACAAACACACACACAGACAGGATGGGCTAGCGGGGGATGGGAGGGGCAGTAGGGGATGGGAGGGGCAGTGGGGGATGGGAGGGGCAGTAGGGGATGGGAGGGGCAGTAGGAGATGGAATGGACAGTGAGGGATGGGAGGGACAGTGGGGGATGGGAGGGGCAGTAGGGGATGGGAGGGGCAGTAGGGGATGGGAGGGGCAGTGGGGGATGGGAGGGGCAGTGGGGGATGGGAGGGTTAGTGGGGGATGGGAGGGGCAGTGGGGATGGAATGGACAGTGAGGGATGGGAGGGACAGTGGGGGATGGGAGGGGCAGTGGGGATGGGAGGGACAGTGGGGGATGGGAGGGGCAGTGGGGAAGGGAGGGGCAGTGGGGGATGGGAGGGGCAGTGGGGATGGGAGGGGCAGTAGGGGATGGAATGGACAGTGAGGGATGGGAGGGACAGTGGGGGATGGGAGGGGCAGTAGGGGATGGGAGGGGCAGTAGAGAATGGGAGCGGCAACAATGAACATGAAATATCAACAGAGTTGTATGCACCATTACAACAGTAGAGAGGTTTCCCAGTATTCTCACTGAGGTGGCATCTCCGAGTGTTTTCAGAGGTGGAGCTTCACGTGTCATGGATGAGCTCTTGACTGTGAACGAGTCTTTAAGGAGGTCTGTATTGTCATTACAGCACTGCAAGGAGGGAAGAAGAGGGAGAGGCTGTACATGTGTGAAATGAGAAGGGCTGTCTACATTGACAGCAAGTGATGGATAAGGTCATGTGGCCAATAGCATGACATCACATGGGACAGTCTGTGTTCATGTTCACTGCACAAGGGGTGGGTGTTGGTACAAACAACACACCATCAAGTCACACAGAGCAGTGGGGATGCAATAACAACACCCCGGGGAGAAAAAGGGATGGAGTGTGAACACTAGGGGAGGGATTAGGTAAACATCCCCCCTCCCCTTCCCCCACACAACACACACAACACACACAGGGAGACATCAATCAATGACCTAACCCATCCCCCCCCCCCCCCCCCCCTTACAGACACAGAGACAACATTGGAGCAACCAATGACCTAACCCATCTAGCTATTCAAGGCCACTAACCACTGACAAGAACAGTGGGTGGTGCTAACAGCTACTAGGTTGTTTGAAGGACTCTCACTGTACACACACACCACCACACACACAGTCCTCCTCAGTCAGTGGCTCAGTTGTGGACTCAACAACTGTCGAGAGGACAGCAGTAGCTACGAGGATGGGACAGGACAGGGAGGGAGGAGGGAGGGAGATGAGGATGTGGTGTGAACAGAACTGCGTCTCAGCAGTCTGCACCTTCACTGAACTAAGTCAGCCAACGCCCACTGACAAAGGAGTCAGCTCAAACAAGACTCCAACACTACCACACAGTTCCCCTCTGCCCAGCGCCCCCAGTGCCCTCACCTCATCAGTTGGTCACTAGTTGAGATGTGACGCAGTCCCGTACTATTCTCTGTTGTGACGGACGGTGTCTCCTCAAACAGACACGCACTCATCCTCCTCCAAAGTCCACTCTTAACGTGACCTCTCTAAAGCGACCCACGGAACAGATACTACCTCAACTAGTGCACGTGTTCTAAACATGGCGTCACGGAAGGGAGTGAAACTAGGGGATTTCCCAAGCCGCATCCCACTCAGTAAAATGGCTACCTAACAAGAGGCCGTCGATATCGTGTCTAGATCGTACTCCTTCGATCAGCGCACAGTTTGAACAAAGAGCTTTGTGAGTTTCGACTTATTTGTGTCCTACGTAAATCTAATGACAGTTGGGGGACTTTAGTGTGTGCTAGAACCTAGGATCCGCTGCAGGTTGAATTTTTCGCTGATCAGATCATTCGTGTCTTTTCTGAGAGGATGGCGCCACAATAGCTGCCCCAGATTGCCTGATTCTACTACACTGGCAATCTGAATTGATCACAACACTCAATTATGCGTGTGCATGATACTGACCTATGACATTTATTATATGCTCCTCATTGTTTTACTGTACTGTGTTACCATTTATGAGATTTTGTGTACATCACTGCGCAAGAAAACTTTAGTGTGCTAGAATGAGCTTTTCCGCCAATCACACGCCCTCTGTGTAGCTCTTGACTATCAGCTCTCAGTGCATATTCAGTGTTGTTAGCCAAATTAGTTGGCACGCCAATTAACCTGGCTAGCTAAACTTATTCCCCATCAAACTTGAGAGGATGGAGCCTGTTCATGTGTAATGTTGTGTAGTGTGTTTGTGTCCCTGTACTCCTCATCCTTCATCTGAGAGTGCTGCTCATCTCATTTCTGTACTGCATACTTTACTGGTGGATCAATCCTACTGACCATTTATCCTCTAGTTGTACAAACATGCAAGCACTGCTCAACCAGTTCCCTCATTCTGTCCCATGGTAGAACATGAGGCACTCCCACAATCGCTACAGAGCTCCTACTCGTGGTTTACACCCAACCTATCAACCAACCATCTTTGGTCCTGCCAGACCAGGAAGTGTTCCAGGACATGTCGTATTCCTTGTTCTAACAGTGACGTGTGTGTTCTTCCTGTGTCTATTCCTGTGGACGGCTGTGTGCATCTCAGCACAGCTCATCGCTCCTTCACCTTCAGAGACACCAGTGTCAGGTTGGTGTGTTGATCATGGCATGTGTTCTGTGTAAGTTGTGTCACACTGTGTACAAACTAACATTGGTGATTCATAGTACATGTGGCTGCCAAGCACCTGTTGAGCTGCTCCTTTGTTGTGGAGTGTGCCCAGATCACACTTAGTCATTTTTGTCATACCTCCACCCAGACTCAATGTTCATTGACTTGTTGCTATTCCATTCTGTACTTAGACCCCAACTGGCCTAATCCTCACCTGGGTAATGGTCTGCTCTGTGTTGGGTGGCCTCGTACTGAAGTGATTGACAATTGCCTGAGTT
Source organism: Ianthella basta (assembly GCA_964019415.1). Lineage (NCBI taxonomy): Eukaryota > Metazoa > Porifera > Demospongiae > Verongiida > Ianthellidae > Ianthella > Ianthella basta. Next base: position 1,192,350 of record OZ025869.1, on the reverse strand, counting down.
GTCTGTTTGGAGAGAGGACATCACACAACCTAGGATTGTGCCGTTTGGGCTGCCCACTACCGGCAGTGAATGCGGAGTGTGGTGACCACCTCAAAACCAGTCCCTTTGAGTTCCGACTACAAGATACTCTTCTCCACTTGTCAATGTGGAGCTCTCACACAGTAAGGGTCACTGACTGCATGCACTGCCTCCTTCTCCACATGGGTATGATGTGACATTGCACGGCTGTGTTGGTTGTGTTAATGGCTCTGTTATATGAATCCACTGCCATACCTACATGTACATGTGTGAACCCAGTTCCCTTAGGTTAACCTACACAGGTTGTACAAGTTACTACTGTAGCCATGCACACACCATCAGGCCATGCAGGCAAATGGTTACCTTCCCAACTGTCAGGAGTTGTGTTGTCCTCCTTGCTATAAAGGTTCCTGTGGCTCGTAAAGGGCCAAGTGGACAAACCCATCTTTATCTTGTCACAAGCTACAACCCGACCTTTAATGACATGATTGAGAAGACAGCTGAAGTGCTTGATTTCATCCTTTGTCAAGCCACATTGGTTGCCTTTGACCTATTCCTCCACCTGGCGTTAATTGTACATGAAGGACTCCCTCACTCGACCAAGAGGCGGAGAGGTCGGAAGGCAAGGTCATCATCAGGTGAGGTGGTTGCTATGGAAACAAGTACTATTAGTACATTGCCAGTACTAGCTGATTCCGTTAGCTACTGACACCACTTCCTGTCAAATGTAGGTCACAGACGCTGCCCACACCAGAAGACATGTGACGTCCTGTGCACTTTAGCATGCCATCTATCAACTCTAACCATTGTCTGTATTTCAGGTGGGATGAGGTGAGTTCTGTTGAAAGTACTTTTATACACATTTATATATTTTGTGCACCTCTGTTATAGTTGTAATGAGTGTTAATGCTAACCTGATGCTATTCATTTTGCAGGTACAAGCATCGAGCAGTGTTGAAGCAGCTTTGCAGTCTACTGGTGAAATTCCCTTCACTGAAGCTACGGAGAGGATTAAAGTGTGCAAGGAGAGTACGTGGTCATTCAGTGATGTCGTTTACAATCCCAAGGTCCTGTGTGAGCCACTTTAGGGTAAGTGAGCTCCACCACACTGCTCTGCATACCCTGCAGCTGTCACAGTGTCATGTGTAACACATTCCTCTATCACTTTTGACTTTCTCTGTACCATGTGTTAGTGTCTCAAAGGGTATTTCCCTTGCTTTCCCCACAGTTCAAGGACTCCAGTTCCTGCCTTGCATTCACAAGGCATTTGGCCCTCCTTGTCAGGATGTTGTCTCCAGTTGTGTCACTTCATCCCTATTTCTCCCTATTTCTTCCTGCGAGCACTTTTACTCCTGGCTGGCGATGTGGAGGACAACCCTGGACCTATCCAAGGTAAGGAGATTCAATACCATGCAGGTCAGTATTGTTGTGCGGAACTGTATGAAGTTAATTTTGTGGATTACAGATTGTCATTATTGTTTGCAGTGCCTATTTTCATGGATGCTGGATCACTTATTTCGTATCTATGGGCTATAATTTAAACTACAATGGAACCCCGACCACCTCTATAATGTGACCACCTTAGAAATAAGACCGCTCTGGTTTAGTCCAGAATCCATGTACTCATGTATTGTTTGATTGCAGGATTACGACCATCTCAAAAATAAGACCGCTTTGCATAGCCAGAATGATGGTCTTATTTCTGAAGTTCTGCTGTACTAATGCTGCAATGATTATATTACTTGTCACATTAACATTTACGAAACGTGCAGAACCTTTTGAAGCATTGGCACTATTATATGCCACAATAATCTATGTGCTATAATTTTTTGCCGATACTGCCCTCCTCTATTCCACAATACAAATATGCAACATGTGTGTATGTGTGGAGGGAGTGTGAGTGTGGGTGTGTAGTGTGTATGTGGGTGGGTGAGAGTGGGTGGTTCGGTGGGTGGGTGTTGCAGGCGTGTGTGCTTGTGTGAGTATAGAGTGTGGATGTTGTGTGATGTAGGTGTGTGCATCTAATTCAGTTCATTCAATTGTCGGTGAATTAAAGAATCAATGTAGTGGACGACATTGCTATTGCCAGGAAATCTGCTTGACTAATTGATATCTAGCAAAGCGTGATCCATATTTACACCTATGGATATAGCAAAGGTGACAATAGTCATTGTTGGCATCTTATGGCTGCCATTGTAATTGTTTATTAAATTTTATGCAACTCTTTGCTGAATATATTTGCAGATTAAATTATCCACCAATCCACTGATATCTTCCAAAGCACATGCACAATGTGGTAGTAATGCAAGGTGTGGTTGAGGTAAAGATTGACAGCTTCAGATCAACAGTTGTGGTTACGCTATCAGTTAATAGTATGTGTACACATTTGTACTATTGTAGTATGAGGCGTTTGTATTGTAATATGTTGTACATGACAAACATACTACAGTACATGTGCGTTTGTGTGTGCATACATCTTGGCACTTGTGTGGACATGAGTGGGTGGATGTTTTTGTGAGTATGGATGTAGTATGATTGTGTGAGTGGGTGTGTGGGTGTACGTGTGTGTACTGGAAACATGCATGTCTCAGAAGAATAGATAACTAACTTGTGAGGTGGTAGTATTGGTACAGATGGACAGCTTCAGATCAACAGTTGTGGTTACACTATCAGTTAATGGGATGTGTATACATTTGTACTATTGTAGTATGTGGTGTTTGTATTGTAACATGTTGTACATGTCACAAGCTACATGCATATACCTACGTATGGGTGTGTTTTCATATGTATGTGTGCTTGTGTGGGTGTGAGTGGGTGGATGTGTTTGTGAATGTGGATGTGTGCATATATTTATATAAGTTGGGTTGATCGTTGTGTGTGTAACATGTGTGATGGAAACAGTAGTGGACGAACGTTACATGTGTGCGTATATGACGTAGAGATGTTGTATGATGCAAGCATGTGTTTACATGTTTACCTGAAGTAAATGTACGTACAGCCTTTATATAGAGAGGTGCCCTTCTTCTGGGTGCCCTTTATAGAGAGGTTTTACTTTGTGCCTGTTGGTGTATCATGACTCTTCTCTTTCCATGTACTGTAGTGATTAGAAATACTGTACCATGGTAAGCGCATGTAGCGCGCACCTACCTGCAGGCTACGTGTGTGTGCGCGCGGGTACACGCAAAATTAACACAAAGATGACGTCACAATGGTGTAAAATGGCCGCCGATACGCATGTAAACAAAATAAACGAAGTGTGAAATCCCACCTTATATCGAACGAAAGTGAGAGAACTATGCCGAGTCATCTATCATCCTATCTGAGGGAACGAATCGTTGCTTTGTGGGAAGAAGGGAAGAAAGTTTCGGAAATTGTGACGACTTTGGAATCCGAAGGGAAAAGAACTTCGCGTGCTACTGTCCGGAGATGGGTGTTTCGCTGGAGAACCAATCGTGGTTTGAGAGACAGACATCGTTCTGGACGACTATCGAAGATCACCGCTGAAATAGGCTCTTTTGTGGAGGCAAAACTACAAGAAGACGATGAAATAACCTCTGTGGAACTGCAGAGGTTAATATCCAGGAAGTTCTCTATCAACATTAGTGCACCCACTATTCGAAGACATATAAGGATGCACCTGAAGTGGGTAGTTGTACGCACAAGGTTTGGCCCAATGATTTCAGATAAAAACAAGGCGAAAAGAAGTACATTTGCTCAGATGTGCCTGGACACAGAAGATTCATTTGTTAATGTAATCTGGACAGATGAAAGTTCGGTGCAACTTACACGCCACAGCCAGACAATGAGAGTGAAGATGGGGAAAGAGCGTGTACTGAAGCCTGCTGCAAAACATGCTGTCAAAGTGCATGTGTGGGCTGGAATATCAAAGAGAGGAGCCACGAATATATGTGTATTTGATCAGATAATGGATGGTGGATTGTACACTCAAATTTTGGACCAGTATCTGTTGCCGTTTCTGGAGAAACAGTTTCCTGGCACAGAATATCGTTTTATGCAAGACAACGATCCCAAACACACCAGTCGCATTGCCAAAGATTATTACCAGGAAAAGGGAATCAATTGGTGGCCAACGCCTGCCAGTAGTGCGGATTTCAATCCTATTGAACGTGTTTGGAGAGAACTAAAGCACTTCATTGCCCGGCATGTGAAGCCCTTGAACAAGAAGGAACTCGTTGATGGAATTTGCTTGTTCTGGAAAGAGAAGATGTCACCGGCTAAATGTATAAAGTACATCAACCACACTCACACTGTCTTGCCAAAAATTGTGGCAAAAGAGGGAGGCATTACAGGAGAATGACATTATAACTCTTTATTATTCAGGTCGATTTTATCTGTAAAATGTTTGACTATAACAGACTTACAATACAATAAGTAGTATATAATTATGACAAAGATACAATATGTCGTATGTACGTATTTATATAAGATACAATAAGTAGTATAGAAAAAGATACAATAAGTCGTATGACATGCATAGTAATGAGTGTTTATTTAGTTTACAGTATAAAGTTGGTAAAACACAGTTTTCCTTGTGTACCTGCTGAGTTGGCGACAACTGCTGTCGACAGATCGCCTGTACTCTTTCCACGCTACCTTCTCAGTCTGGCCTGGCCTTACAGGATAAATAGAGTAGACAGCATTTTTGACTGCTGCCATTCGCTTTGGGGAAAGCTGCCTTTTCCCAATCCCTGCACAATTGGATGTGGCTCTTTCAAACTTTGTGAAACACTTTTTCACCAATTGTACTGCCAGATTGTTCTCAGAATTAGCAGTTTTGTAACATTCAGCAATCACATCCTGTCTGATCTTCAGTGGCGATGACGAGCCATCCTCAAAGACTGCTTCATAATCAATGGTATCATCTTCACGTGGTCTAAGCTCAGTCTGATGGAATGATGACTGTGACTCATGTGGGGTGTGTTGATGTAGTGGGTGCTGAAATGGTCCAGGTGGGTAAGATGAGTAAGGTGTGCTGGGGTGCACTGGCCCAGGTGGATAGGACATGTGAGGGGTGTTGGGGTGCACTGGCCCAGGTGGGTAGAACGTGTGAAGGGTGTTGGGGTGCACTGGCCCAGGTGGGTAGGACGTGTGAGGGGTGTTGGGGTGCACTGGCCCAGGTGGGTAGGACGTGTGAAGGGTGTTGGGGTGCACTGGCCCAGGTGGGTAGGACATGTGAGGGGTGTTGGAGTGCACTGGCCCAGGTGGGTAGGATATGTGAGGGGTGTTGGGGTGCACTGGCCCAGGTGGGTAGGACATGTGAGGGGTGTGTGGGTGCACTGGCCCAGGTGGGTAGGATGAGTAAGGTGTGTGGGGGTGCACTGGCCAAGGTGGGTAGGCTGAGTAAGGTGTGTTGGGGTGCATTGGCCCAGGTGGGTAGGACGTGTGAGGGGTGTGTGGGTGCACTGGCCCAGGTGGGTAGGACGTGTGAGGGGTGTGTGGGTGCACTGGCCCAGGTGGATAGGACGTGTGAGGGGTGTGTGGATGCACTGGCCCAGGTGGGTAGGACATGTGAGGGGTGTTGGGGTGTACTGGCCCAGGTGGGTAGGCTGTAGGATTGTGGGGGGGCATAGACTGTGGAAGCACCCCAGGTGGCTGAGATGCATTAGGAGTCGAGTGTGATGAGTGATGTGGGGATGAGTATGATGAGTGATGTGGGGATGAGTATGATGAGTGATGTGGAGATGAAAGTTGCAGAGGGGAGTGTGGAGGACTAGGTGGTGGTTGTTGCGGTGGGGGAGACTGTTGTATGTTAGTTAGCTCACTCAAAGCTCTTCTGGATGTCTCTTCAACCTCGAGCTCTCCTTCCGAGTCGACTATTGATGTACTGCTCTCGTGTCCTTTTGCAGGTGAACCATTCCCCAAAAATAGAGGCTTCTCTTGATCCTTACTGGCTCTCTTGGGCTTTTTTGTCTTTTTAGCAGCAGTAAAAGGTTTTTTCTTTCGCTGCTTTGGGGGCTTCCAATCCAGTAAGTCTACTACCTTGGCTTGGTAGCGACGAGAATTGAATTTCACCGCGACTACGCTGTCTTTGGCAAGGTCCACAAGATCGCCAATCACGTGCTTGACGTTCACACGATTCTTCTGTCCTTTGTCCTTAGATTCCAGCCACTCCACGCAGATTTCGTTCCTTCTTCTAGCCATTCTCTTTCTACACGATATGATCACACTTTGAAATGCCACCTCGGGGCGGTATTATAGGTGCTAATGGGCCGTACGCAATAACGTAGCGAACGAAACTAAATGCAGAGCGCAGAGGTTTCGTATCAGAGTGAGCGGCTTTGGATTATCGACGATTTGAAGAGAGAAACGTCCGCTACTAGCCCTCGCTATTACAAGAAAATTGGGTAAAATGATCGTGCTAATAACTGCGTGTAGCTGCACGTACACGCATTAAGCACGTGCGCGCGCGTGCGGTCACCTGCGCTTGATGTGCGTTTTCATGGTACAGTATTTCTAATCACTACTGTAGCTGAGGCGGTTCTGGACTATTTTAGGGAGCGATTCATTAAGGAAATAGATGCTAACACTGTTGTGATGGAATTTGAATATAAGGGGATTATTCCAGTTGGTGTTCGAGACACTATACTAAAGACTGATTGTCCAAAGCTTCAAAATGAGTGTTTACATGCGTATTTGATGAAAGCATGCACTGATGATGCCTTGAAGACAGCTTGTGATGTTATCACTGGAGTGAGGGGCAACACGAGGATGCAAACGTTGGGGAAAGAAATGAAAAGTAAACTGGAAGCAGGTGTGTGTGTGTGTGTGTGTGTGTGTGTGTGTGTGTGTGTGTGTGTGTGTGTGTGTGGTGTGGGTGGGTGGGTGGGTGTGCGCGTGTGGGTGTGTTTGTGTGTCTGCATGTATGTAGCTATGCATGCAAGTGCACAGACTGTGAGAAGTTTGACATTCAATAATACAAAACACTTTATCTGTTCACAATTTGTGCAGCATGTCATGACTTGTATACGTACCTCTCTCAACCTTTGTACTCTGCAGTTCAGGCAGGAGGAGGATGGGGAGGGGGAGAGTTAGAGTCTTTCTTTAGTCGACTTCGGAAATTCAATGCAAATTTGAAGGTCGTCAAGGATGAATGGCTCCCTGCTGATCAGAGAATGCAGTACGTGAAATTAGCCCTTGCATCTTTCAGTCTGGGTCATCGAGATGCCCATAAGATGTTCGTAGAAGCTGTGAGGGAAGGTGTCGACAATGTCTATACTAATCAGACTGGTAAAATTGAATTTGAGTCCATTCTTCTCCTGGTGAAGCAACGTAAACTTGTAGTCCTTAGCGGTGCTCCCGGGGTGGGGAAAAGTACATTGGCTAAGAAAGTGTGCCGAGAGGTCTGTCAAACTCAGGATTGCCATGGTTACATGTTGGTCCTCTTGGTCGAGTTGCGAGACTTGTTGCAATTTGATGAGGACTTCAAGTTAGTGGACCTTTTGCAGATGTTTCAAGGAATGATGGGAGACACCACATCACCTGAGGAAGTGTCTGAAGCCATTCATAGGAAACTAGGGAAAGATGTTCTCTTTGTACTGGATGGATTTGATGAGCTGTCCCCTAATCTTCGACAGTCTCCCTTTCTTGTAAGCCTTCTTTCACACAACCGTCATTCTCCCTTGCCAGACTGTGATGTTATTTTAACATCCCGCTCCATTGTAACAAGTGAGATCTACCACCAAATGCAGATATCTCGTAGCCAAGTCAGTCTTGCTAATATCGAAGTACTTGGTTTCACTCAGGACCAGATTGAGGTTTATGCTAAGCAATATTTCATTGACCAGAGTCGACCAGACCTGTTTGACTCATTCGTCAGGAAGATAGGAGCTGTACCACAGATTAGAGGTCTGTGCTCCATCCCCGTTGTTCTCTCCATTATCTGTCAAGTATTTCTATTTAGAGGAGATCTTCCACCGACGTTGACCCAAATCTATAATGACTACTTGTGTGTGAAAGTTCTCAAGTACAGTGAAGACTTGTCTGCACTGGATTCCATCCTGGAACTTCCAACGGACCATGATATCTATAAACTTGGTGAAATAGCTTATAATTGCATTAAGAGCCAAAAGGTCGTGTTTGATTCAAGTGATCTCCATGGTCTTGGTGAGCGCTTCTCAGACCGTAAGAGAGGGTGTGGGGTGTTAACAGCCAGGCCCATTCAGTGTGGTCCGAAGTCCAAGAAAGGGGCCATTGAAAGCTTCTTCTTCATCCACTTGACTGTACAGGAATTCCTAGCTGCTGTTTATTTGTCCCTCCTGACAGTCGATAGGCAGCGCGAGGTCTGGGCTAAATATCTCGGTAAGCCCCACATGGCACAGGTGTGGCGCTTTTATTGTGGATTGACCAAACTGCAACACTTTAACCTCCTTCAAATGAATTCATATTCTAAAGACTTTCAAATGCAGTGCCTCTTTGAGGCACAAAATGATTCATTGGTTCGTCAGTTGATGCCACATTTTGTAGGAGAAATGGTGGAAGTGCAGCCCAAGACTGCTTATGACTCCACAGCCTACGGCTATTGCCTTTCCTGTAACTGTACACTTCGAGAACTCACTGTCAAGATTAGTAGGCCTACTGTTGCACAAATTGGTCATCTGTTGAAGCCAGTACTATCCTCACAGCAGCTGCACTCACTGTGTATCATTGACCCAGGTGAGTTTATGTAAATTGTTTATTGCCTTTTCCATTGCTATTGTGTGTTCCACTCTTTGGGTGGTCGTCAGTTTGGGCATTGTAATTGTTATAACTGTTGATGTTATCATATTCACATTCAGTCAATCATTTATTCAGTATGGATGTTAATCTCCAATGCTGGAGGTCATCCCTGTACACACTCAAACAAAAGGAACAATAGTAATATGTAGCTACAAGCAGTTTTGTTTTAAATAGTCAATCCATCTTCTCTGCAGTCTTGCTCTATGTAGGTCTCCTCCCTTCTAACTCTACTTTGAAAACTTTCACTGTGGACTTGTCACCGTTAATTTCCACTCCCATGTCATCCTCTAGTTGTTGTGAACCAACATGATGTTGCTAGCACCTATTGCATCATTCCCATTTCCTATTGCGACATTGCTGAACAACCAACCCAAACAGCACTGCATGTATGTATGTGTTGTTGCTTAGCAACACAAATCAGTGAATGCTGCACTTGTTGTAACTTCATTTGTTCTCTATTGCCATTGACTACAGACAGAGGCTCTGAGGACTGGAGGGAAGTGGAGGACCTCCTAGACAGGATTGCTTCACAAACAAGTGGAAGCCATGGTAAGAGTGCTGGTGCACATACATGTACTCCACTTCATCCACATTTGTACTGGCATTGCCATGCATGTCCACTTGGTAGTGTTTACGTGGAGTGGCTCTGCATGAACTGCTCTGACACTGTGTACCACTAGACACTGTTGTGGTGTGATGTTGGGCAATGAATGTCATTATGAGCTGCAGAATGTGTCTGCCATGTTTAGAGTTGACTGAGTGCATGACATGTTGGTATGTTTATCTTTCATAGATGGTGCCTTGAAAGGACACTTTGGCAAGGTGCACTTGTCTGGACCTCCCCTCAGCACAGTAGTGAAGTTGCTGTGTCTGCAACATGTGACAGAGATTGAGTGTGTGAAGATACAAGATTGTGAGGTAAGCTTCAGTGTGAGATGGAATGATCATGCCTTTGAAATTCCATTAGTATATGATTTTCATGGTAACAGAAAGTACATTCCTACGTACTACTTGTTCAGGTGATGTATTGGTGCATGGTGCATCCCTCGGCCTTCAACCTTGGGAAATATCCCCTAACACATCCCCACAAGTGTGGTGTATTTTATTACATATGACAGTTTAGATAATGTCCACTGATGGCAAACAGTAGTGACAATGTCAAATGGTGTTTGTCTCCATCCCACTGCATGATGGACTTTGTTGATGTCTTATTCTGCAGGCAATGGACCATGAGGTCTTGATGGAGATGGAAAGGTCACTCTTGGGAAACAAGACCATGAACAAGCTGACACTGAGTGATGACGAATTATGTGGTAATGTGACTCTACCCAAGCAGTTCTGTCGTCACCTTCTCCTTGGAATCTGTAGAAACTCTTCCCTGTCAGATGTGCACCTGGACATTAGCCCACTGTCCTGGGATTGTCCTGATGATGGTAGGTTGGTGTATGTCAGTCACATATTGTGTGACTCAGTTGGATGTAGTGTATAGTGTGTAACAAGCAATAGTGAGTACGTCTATGTGAAGTTAAGTATGTATATGTAGGTATTGTATTTACATGTTCAACTCTACACCTGTTTCCCTACCCAGTGCCTGCAGGTGGTCAAAGGAGCGTACAACATCTTACTCTGTGGGATTTTCCAGGGGACATGGCAAACATGTTCACCTGGTTCAGTGCTGTCAAAGAACTGAAATGTCATTACATCCATCCCCCACAAGAGGTACAGTGTGTGCACATGTACAGTGTGGATTGGGATGCACTAGTCTTTTGTACCAATCACTATTTGACAGTGTTTTGATAATAGACCTTATATCATACGACAATATAACATATCACCTTGTCTAGGAATGACTGTTCTGTAGGCATGTGTAAGGTCACTCCACATTTTGGGGGTAGTTCTGTAGCAGATGTATACAGATATGTAATAGCTTAGATAATGGCAACTGATAGCAAACAGTTTACTCACATTGGCAGTAATAGTCACCTGAGAAGGTGAGTGGGTTACAGTACTTTCATGATAGATGATTGCAGCAGAGCCTCCCAGGAGATACTCACCCCTACAATTATTGCTCTATATTTACTATCAAGTGTAAGTAATAGTATACATGTTTGTTCACTGTTCACTGGGTTCACGTCTACTGTCCATTTTTGCCCCTCCCACTGCTGCTCATTGAAAGGGTGCTGCCAGGTCACTGGTGCATGGTGATAGCTAGTGCATATCATTTGTGTTCTGTGCAAGTGTTGTGTGTATGTGTGTTGTTTGTTATATGTTGTGTGTACCCGCATGTTTGTGTGTCAGAGTGTGCTGTGTGACAAGGAGGGCACTTTCCACCCTTGAGGTAGACATGGCCCTGTTGTCAGTGAGTAGGCTGGTGTGTGGTCCATGGTCTCTGGAGCAGAATGTTGTGTTGACATTGTCCTTGCTGACTCACCTCATTGTGAGTTGTGTCGGTGTGTCTGTAGGATGTTTCTGACCAGAGTTGTTTCTTCATGCAGGATGGAGTGAAGGAAGAAGAACTGAAGTTGGATCAAATGGTACAGGCTCTGACTGGGATGAGTGGACTGGAGACATTGGTGCTGGGAATGAGTCCTCATGTAAGTTTGTGATGTCATTACATTTGATTGACTAATTGCCAAGTGCTTAGTGCACAAGGCATGTGATTGTGATGTGTGGTCCGAGTGCCAGCTAGTGTTTGTATGTGTATGTAAGTATAACCTGAGCTCCTCCCACATGCCATGGTGAACGAGGAAGTTGTGCTGTAAAACTATAACCCTTCAACCATGTACATAGCTACTGTGTGTGTGTGTGTACATGCGTGCGTGTGTGCGTGCGTGCGTGCATTCCAGGTATTTTACTTTTTATGTGGTCATTGTTATGTCTCTGGTCTTTTACTCCTTTGATAGGTGCCAGACTCACTGATGTTAAAGTTTGGAATTCATATTTTGAAGGTGATTTCCGAGAAGAACAGTATTGGTGACTTTGTATTGTACGACTGGAGTAAGAGAGTAGAGCTACTCACTGAGATGCTAGCAAGACTAACACCTGATGAGAGTATCAGGTTCTCAATTGGACAGTACACTGATGATGGTGGTCGCACCTTCCCCTGCATCCGCCTCTCTCCATCAAGTGAGTACAGACAGTTGTCTGAATGGCACACATATTTTATACATTATACATCGCCATCCCACTACAACACAACACTATTTCTCAAAATACTGATGGTGGAACACTCTCTCCCTCTCTCTCCTCAGCAGACTCCGCCCTCTACCAAGCACCAGGAGGTGCACACTTTCAAGTACCATTGCCTCCAGTACTCCGTCAAGCACAATGGGAATTCCCCCCTCCATCCTCTCTCCCTCTCCCTCCCGGATGTCAGCTCCCCTTCTCGCTCTGTCCCCGCCCACAGCAGCACTCAGGTAGTCCACTGTACAATGTGCACACACCTACTTAGGTAGTTTTAACAGTGTGTACACTCCATTGCTTGTGCTTCATCTATCAAGCTATCCTGCTAGACCACCCCAGGGGGATAATAGTGCTCCTTGCACTTCTCCTTCTCTTCCTTTCCTTTTCCTCCTCTCCCCTCTTATCTTGCCCCTTCCCCTCCCCCGTCACCTCACATGCACACCCTTCCCCTTCTCTGTCCGTCTCGTCCCTCCTCATTTCCTTACTTCTCCTGCCCATTCCAGTAATGGAACATGAACTCACAATGTACCCCACTCCTCAGGACTACCGTACACACCACCTCCAACACACTCAAGGTACGTATCATACACATCACTTAGATATATTCATTGTCTGTTTATTTGTGTACATATGCTAGTGGGTGGGGTAGCAGTAGAGGGTGTGGGTGATGGGAGGTGTGGGGTAACTGGGCCAGTGAGTTTGCTCTGCATGTTGTGTGCATACATGTCCACTTCTCAGTCCACTGTCATGTCTACTTCCTGTACTGTGCATCACATTCATGTACTCTTAAACTGCCCCACATGATGTATGGTAGAGGTCCGTATCCTAGGTAACGACTGCCCATGGTTTGGGAACACCTCCAAGATTGCCTGTACATCTACTGTACTATAACTATAGTCTGTGGATTATGTAATAATGTATCTCATGCTATATATCATACCCATGTAAGTGTTTGTGATACTATGTATCAGCTACCTCACAGCACAAGTGCAGTGTGTCTTGCCCATCCTGTGTAGTGCCATGTCTCATGATCAATGCAGTGACTCCCTCCACTGTCCTCTTGTGCTCCTCTCTCCATTTGACCACACTGTACAGCTGTGGCAGTGAACTACCCCAACATGATGCAGACCCCTGTGATGATAGTACCACTGCAGTGGCTAACAGCACCTTCAGGTGGGTGGGTGGGGAAGTAGCCTACATGGGACAGTCAATCCCAGCCAACTCCTTTGTGTAAAGGCTCAGGTCACAGTTCACTTTATATGTAAAAGTGAACACAAACAGCTGAGCACACTTGTCTATTGACTGTACCATGGAACATGTTCAACGCACAATATTATTTCAGTGGAACCTCAGAAATAAGGCCACCATTCCAGGCCACAAAAAGTGGTCGTATTTTCGAGATGGTCTTAATTCTGAGAACCAAGATTCATGTATATGTACATAGATATGGGACTAAACCAAAGTGGTCCTATTTCTAAGGTGGTCATTTTATAGAAGTGGTCATCTAGTGGTGTTGTACTGTATACTGTATTGTGTATTGTTTACTGCATAATATCTTGATATGAGTACTTCTACCCCCTCATTCAATAGGGACACGCCTCCTTGCCTCACCTGATGCTCCGGGTCCTTCAGGGATCAATTCCCCTGCCCCGCCTCCTGCCCCACTCACAGAGCTAGGTGAGTACAGCAGCAGTGAAGACAAAGTATGTACCATCCCCTCATGTGTTTCCACAAATGTCACCTGCAGGCATAAGTGATGTGTTGTACTCCCACCTTAAGTGTGCATGCTGTGTCATCTTCTATTGTAGTGTGTGTATATGTATTTAATATTAAATGCAATTTTGCCTCATTGACGTGTATATGATGTCCTGGCAGATGGTACTATACAACATGGTGTGTGCATTCTGCGGAATAGTAGATATGTGGAATGAGTTGTACTCTTCAGTCTCCAGCCAGAGCTGATTGCTACACTTAACAGCTGTTTCTCTCCCTTCTTTCTAACATGTCTATTGACAGGAATACACCTCAGCACTTCAGACTCACCTGGTCCCTCAGGGTTCAACTTTGCCCCTCCCCCTTCTGCCCCACCCACACTTACCGAGGGAAACCCCAGTTTACTTTTAGCAGGATACAACCAGCACATTGAGGAAGAGAGCCAAGTGTGTGTGTGTGTGTGTGTGTGTGTGTGTGTGTGTGTGTGTGTGTGCGTGTGCGTGTGCGTGTGCGTGTGCGTGTGCGTGTGCGTGTGCGTGTGCGTGTGTGTGTGTGTGTGTGTGTGTGTGTGTGTGTGTGTGTGTGTGTCATGTGTGTGTGTAAGTGTGCAGGTATGTTTGTGCATGAGTGCATGTCTATGTGTCTTTGTGTGTATGTGTGTATGTCCACCGTGTTCACTGATTCCACCCTCCCTTATGTTCCTGCAATCAGTTCCCTCTACACCTGGATGGCTTCCCTTCCGACCACTTCAGTTCTTTGCCTCTGATCAGATGTCCACTGACCCATCTGATGTAGGGTACAACCCACACTTAGTCGGACAGCACCAAGGTGTGTGTATATGTGTGTGTGTGTCACTGTGTGTGTGTGTGTGTGTGTGTGTGTGTGTGTGTGTGTGTGTGTGTGTGTGTGTGTGTGTGTGTGTGTGTGTGTGTGTGTGTGTGTGTGTGTGTGTGTGTGTGTGTGTGTGTGTGTGTGTGTGTGTGTGTGTGTGGTGTGGTGTGGTGTGTGCGTATCACTGCTCTTCATGCACTCTCCTCCCTACCAACATTACTGTATATTGACAGGAACACACCTCATATCTTCTGACTCGTCAGGCCCCTCTGGGACCAACACTGCCCCTCCCCCTATTGCCCCACCCACCCCTACTGCGCCAGTCCCCACTCCACCCCTTCACCATGGTCCAGCCCCTCTATCAAGGAGGAGACCAGCTGTACCACTGCCAAGTAAGCCTTGCAGTTCAAAGAGAGGCAGAAGTGGCAGAGAAGGAGGACAGAGGTAGCTGTGATGAGGTGAGGAGGAGGGACATGCACTTCTAGTGTGTCCACATGTCATGTGTCGACAGTGTGTCCCTATAGCTGTGAGCCCTCTGGACCAGTCAGTAGACCAGTCAGTGTGCACTCCTCCTCCTCCAGACCTCCTTTGAGCAGTGTGTCTTGCTCCTGCACAGACTGAAGAGGACAGTGTCTGGTGGGACTGTACACAAAGGACATGGACTGGGTGTAGTGTAGGGAGCAATGCATGGGTTATTTGTAATTGACAGTTTTGCATGAATTTTCATCAGTTTAATTTGATCAGTTACAATCGCAGCGCTGTCCCATCACTGCACACACAATATGCCCTCACATGTATACGTAATGTTAACTTGTAAGAATTTCGATCACTACTGATTTGTACAATGTAATAAATGCCCGGTAGCATGTCCAAACAATGTCTTGAATTTCATTAATTAGCAATAGTTTAATTATAATAATTTTATAATTCATGCACGTGCATGCATGTGCAGGCAAATGAGTTAATTGAATCGATCTCTGTGTGCATGGGCCACACGTATGTACAGCCAGCCATGGCTACTCGACCTCATTGCCAATGCTATGTAAATACACACGTCTTGCAATCAGCAGAGCAGGTTTGGCATGTGCGTGGCAATTGCAAATGAATTAATTGAATCTCTGGGCCACATGCAGCTCGACCTCATCGCCAATTAATGGCCAGTGCTATGTATACGCACGTCTTGCATGCAATCAGCAGATCGCAGGTTTGGCATGTGCACTCGAGCACCATAGTTAGTTAGTTACAATTAAAGCTATACAATAATTATGACAACATTGTATTGTCCACTAAACTCTACAAAAAACTATACACATTGCAGAGAGCAGCTCTGTACACCAAATACAAGCTATATAGTATATAGTAGCCTATATAGCGACCAGATTCCACACTAGTGCTATTAGCTATTATACATGTCTAGCTATGTGTATACTAGACTGTTGTCAGCTTGTCATGTGCAAGATGGTTGCCTATGGCAACAGGGCAATGGAGAACAAAATGGCCACCAGAGCAACACTAGCCATGGACACTTTGATGGTTCCAGCAGAGCTGCCTGCTATGTCTAAGGAACAAAACAAATGACAGGTCACCAATCACAACATGTCAATCTTCAGTCACATACAGAACAACAATGTGATCTCAGAAGTGTGTTACCAGTGGATTCATCAACACAACTAGCTATGAGGCACTACAGCATTTCGGTGAAAACTAGCTATTAGAAATTTACCAAAGCAACACAACAAGGCCTGCTCAGTGGATTACACCAACCCATGCACCATCTCCCATAGTTGTGTGTGTGAAATGCAGCTGTTTAAGAGCTATAGCTAAGCTAGGGGCTGCTGAATACTGTACATGTACTTCTACGGACTCCCCGCCTCCCCTTCCATCACAGAAAGTAATCTGTCATTGCTGTTGTTATCTAGCCTCATTCATGCACCATGCAGGTATGCAAGAAAACTGAACTGACCACAATGTCACGAACCCCTTCACTCACCTGCACTCACAGCCCGGCTCAGCCTAGTGCTAGTGATGACACTAAGAGTTCCATTGGGGAAGTTCCCTACACAAGGAAGTAGGGAGGGGAGGTAAGTACAAAGGGGGAAGAATAGCTTTAAAGCACTCAACTTTCTACAAAACTTGCAAAACTGAGATATACGGGCATTGAATGGGGAATCAGTGTTATACAATGCATTCAATGGTCTTGTTTACTGCACCAAAAGGTGCATACACACACTTCAATCTTGAATACAGCGGATTGCTTAGGGCATTAGTTTGTAACAGTGTTTAAAGCATGCCTGTCTGAATAAATCGGCATAAATAGACTAATCCACTAAGGAAGAATGAGTTTCATAATTCCCAAAACCATGCCAAGTGAAGCTACAGTGTCAGCGCTAATGGGAGTCAGAAATATTCCTAAAGAGCCAAAGTCAAATTCTCTTGTAGCGTTATGCACATGCATCAAGCGAGTTGTAAGGCTTCATAAGTGACAGGTACTGTATAATACATATGTATGGTAAGCATGCCAGTGAAATGTGCATAATTTAGTGTGGATATGTGCATTAGTGCCATTTGGAAACTGTACTTTCTGGCAATTGACACACACACACGCACGCACACACACACACACACACACACACACACACACATACACACACACACACACAGACAATGAATTAGGCTAAGGGTGGTAAGTGATGGAAAGGACCTCGAGGACATAAGAGAAGAGAAGGGCAGACGAAGAGGGAAGTACGGGATGGGAGGGGCATGCAGTAGTAAGTGGGAGGGGCAGTGGGGGATGGGAGGGGCAGTGGGGGATGGGAGGGTCAGTGGAGAATGGGAGGGTCAGTGGAGGATGGGAGGAGCAGTGGGGAACGGGAGGGTCAGTAGTAAATGGGAGGGGCAGTAGGGGATGGGAGGAGCAGTGGGGAATGGGAGGGGCAGTAGGGGATGGGAGGGGCAGTAGCAAGTGGGAGGGGCAGTGGGGAATGGGAGGGACAGTGGGGAATGGGAGGGGCAGTGGGGGATGGGAGGGGCAGTGGCGGGTGGGAGGACAGTGAGGGATGGGAGGGGCAGTGGGGGATGGGAGGGGCAGTGGCGGGTGAGAAGGACAGTGGGGAATGGAAGGGGCAGTAGGAGATGGGAGAGGCAGTAGGTGATGGGAGGGCAGTAGCAAGTGGGAAGGACAGTGAGGGATGGGAGGGGCAGTGGGGGATTAAGAGGCAGTGGGGAATGGGAGGAGCAGTAGGGGATGGGAGGGGCAGTAGGAGATGGGAGGGGCAGTAGGAGATGGGAGGGGCAGTAGGGAATGGGAGGAGCAGTAGGGAATGGGAGGGGCAGCAGGGGATGGGAGGGGCAGTGAGGGATGGGAGGGGCAGCGGGGGATGGGAGGGGCAGTAGAGAATGGGAGGAGCAGTAGGGGATGGGAGGGGCAGTAGGAGATGGGAGGGGCGGTAGGAGATGGGAGGGGCAGTAGGGAATGGGAGGAGCAGTAGGGGATGGGAGGGGCAGCAGGGGATGGGAGGGGCAGTGGGGGATGGGAGGGGCAGTGGGGGATGGGAGGGGCGGTAGGAGATGGGAGGGGCAGTAGGGGATGGGAGGGGTGGTAGGAGATGGGAGGGGCAGTAGGAGATGGGAGGGGTAGTAGGAGATGGGAGGGGCGGTAGGAGATGGGAGGGGTAGTAGGAAATGGGAGGAGCAGTAGGGGATGGGAGGGGCAGTAGGAGATGGGAGGGGCAGTAGGAGATGGGAGGGGCAGTAGTGGATGGGAGGGGCAGTGGGGGATGGGAGGGACAGTAGGGGACGGGAGGGGCGGTAGGAGATGGGAGGGACAGTGGGGATGGGAGGGGTAGTGAGGATGGGAGGGGCAGTGGGGGATGGGAGGGGTAGTGGGGGATGGGAGGGGCAGTGGGGGATGGGAGGGGCGGTAGGAGATGAGAGGGGCAGTAGGGAATGGGAGGGGCAGTAGTGGATGGGAGGGGCAGTAGGAGATGGGAGGGGCAGTAGGGGATGGGAGGGGCAGTGGGGGATGGGAGGGACAGTGGGGGATGGGAGGGGCAGTAGGGGATGGGAGGGACAGTAGGGGATGGGAGGGGCGGTAGGAGATGGGAGGGGCAGTGGGGGATGGGAGGGGCAGTGGGGGATGGGAGGGCAGTGGAGAATGGGAGGGGCAGTAGGGGATGGGAGGGACAGTAGGGGATGGGAAGGGCGGTAGGAGATGGGAGGGGCAGTGGGGGATGGGAGGGGCGGTAGGAGATGGGAGGGGTAGTAGGGAATGGGAGGGGCAGTGGGGGATGAGAGGGGCAGTAGGAAATGGGAGGGGCAGTAGGGGATGGGAGGGGCAGTGGGGGATGGGAGGGACAGTGGGGGATGGGAGGGACAGTAGGGGATGGGAGGGGCAGTAGGGGATGGGAGGGGCAGTAGGGAATGGGAGGAGCAGTAGGGGATGGGAGGAGCAGTAGGGGATAGGAGGGGCAGTAGTGGATGGGAGGGGCAGTAGGAGATGGGAGGGGCAGTAGGGGATGGGAGGGGCAGTGGGGGATGGGAGGGACAGTGGGGGATGGGAGGGACAGTGGGGGATGGGAGGAGCGGTAGGAGATGGGAGGGGCAGTAGGGAATGGGAGGGGCAGTAGGAGATGGGCGGGACAGTAGGGAATGGGAGGAGCAGTAGGGGATGGGAGGGGCAGTAGGGGATGGGAGGGGCAGTGGGGGATGGGAGGGGCAGTGGGGGATGGGAGGGGCAGTGGGGGATGGGAGGGGCGGTAGGAGATGGGAGGGGAAGTAGGGAATGGGAGGAGCAGTAGGGGATGGGAGGGGCAGTAGGGGATAGGAGGGGCAGTAGTGGATGGGAGGGGCAGTAGGAGATGGGAGGGGCAGTAGGGGATGGGAGGGACAGTGGGGGATGGGCAACAATGAACATGAAATATCAACAGAGTTGTATGCACCATTATAACAGTAGAGAGGTTTCCCAGTATTCTCACCGAGGTGGCATCCTCCGAGTGTTTTCAGAGGTGGAGCTTCACGTGTCATGGATGAGCTCTTGACTGTGAACGAGTCTTTAAGGAGGTCTGTATTGTCATTACAGCACTGCAAGGAGGGAAGGAGAGGGAGAGGCTGTACATGTGTGAAATGAGAAGGGCTGTCTACACTGACAGCAAGTGATGGATAAGGTCATGTGGTCAATAGCATGACATCACATGGGACAGTCTGTGTTCATGTTCACTGCACAAGGGGAGGGTGTTGGTACAAACAACAGACCATCAAGTCACACAGAGCAGTGGGGATGCAATAACAACACCCCAGGGAGCAAAAGGGAAGGAGTGTGAACACACTAGGGGAGGGATTAGGTAGAAATCTCCCCCCCCTCCCCCCCCCCCCACACACACACATGGAGCAACCAATGACCTTCGTAATCTATTCAAGACCACTAACCACTGACAAGAACAGTGGGTGGTGCTAACAGCTACTTGGTTGTTTGAAGGACTCTCACTGCACACACACACCACCACACACACAGTCCTCCTCAGTCAGTGGCTCAGTTGTGGACTCAACAACTGTCGAGAGGACAGTAGTAGCTACGAGAATGGGATAGGACAGGGAGGAAGGAGGCACGGAGATGAGGATGTGGTGTGAACAGAACTGCGTCTCTGCAGTCTGCACCTTCACTGAACTAAGTCAGTCAACGCCCACTGACAAAGGAGTCAACTCAAACAAGACTCCATCACTACCACACAGTTCCCCTCTGCCCAGCTCCCCCAGTGCCCTCACCTCATCAGTTGGTCACTAGCTGAGATGTGACGCAGTCCCGTACTATTCTCTGTTGTGACGGACGGTGTCTCCTTAAACTGACACGCGCTCATCCTCCCCGAAGTCCACTCTTTACATAACCTCTCTAAAGTGACCGACGGAACAGATACTACCTCAACAACTAACGCACGTGTTCTGGCGTCACGGAAGGGAGTGTAACTAGGGGATTTCCCAAACCGCATCCCACTCAGTAAAATGGCTACCTAGTAAGGGGGCAATCGATATCGTGTCTAGATCGTACTCCTTCGATCAACGCACACTTTGAACAAAGAGCTTGGTGAGTTTCGACTTATTTGTGTCCTACTTAAATCTAGTGACAGTTGGTGTACTTTAGTGTGTGCTAGAATGAGCTTTTCCGCCAATCACACGCCCTCTGTGTAGCTCTTGACTATCAGCTCTCAGTGCATATTCAGTGTTGTTAGCCAAATTAGTTGGCACACCAACCTGGCTAGCTAAACTGATTCCCCATCAAACTTGAGAGGATGGAGCCTGTTCATGTGTAATGTTGTGTAGTGTGTTTGTGTCCCTGTACACCTCATCCTTCATCTGAAAGTGCTGCTCATCTCATTTCTGTACTGCATACTTCACTGGTGGATCATTCCTACTGACCATTTATCCTCTAGTTGTACAAACATGCAAGCACTGCTCAACTAGTTCCCTCATTCTGTCCCATGGTAGAACATGAGGCACTCCCACAATCGCTACAGAGCTCCTACTTGTGGTTTACACCCAACCTATCGACCAACCATCTTTGGTCCTGCCAGACCAGGAAATGTTCCAGGACATGTCGTATTCCTTGTTCTAACAGTGATGTGTGTGTTCTTCCTGTGTCTATTCCTGCTTCCCGTTGGTACCTCAGTAGTGAACTGTATGAAGTTTTCAGATTGTTCTAGTCTCTCCTATTTCACAACCAGCAGAGCCCCACTTTGTGCCCCCTCTCACTGCCTGTGCCTTGTGTGTAGGGGGTGGTTCACTGTAGACTGTGCCAGTGAAGGCATAGCACACAGTTGGAGTGATGGATGTGAACACACACTTGGCCCACCTGTTTGTCATTGAGACTGTCTGTGGATATGTAATGGAACACTTGGGTTAGCAAATGTTCCCTCTCAGCTGTTCATTGTCTTTCTCCTTTGTTTCTACACAGGTGACATGCCTATTTCCAATGAGCAGTGGCGGGTGGCTGTAGGACTGTGGGCTGCCCGCATTCAGCAGACTCTCATCATCAGGAGAGGAGTGAAGAGGTCACCATCCAGTCAGGAGGGGGCACCTTGTCCACTCGGCCAACCACACAGTGGGGAGAAGAAATGCACGGTGAAGAGGAAAGGGAGGAAGAAAACCAAAAATGACTCTTCTGGTGACCCGGCTGTCACAACCGATGAATTCTATGGTGGCTTGATTGCTGTTGCAGTGATTGTGAGCTGCTTAGGAAGAACCAAGTGTAAAGACGGCTTATTCAGGAATCCTATTGGCCCATTGCTGGAGGTGTTAGGAGGCTACGGTTTAAGTGCACTGGTTGTCATAGCGATCCTCCTCCTCCGAAGTGGTGATGTGGAAGCAAACCCTGGTCCTATGGAGAGAGGTGGGTGTTGTGCTTAGTGCAACAACAGTTTACAGCTCACTTATTGTACAGTAGGTCATGTTAGCAGTCACTGACACACACACCAATTGGGTCACTGCTGGGGGAGCAGTGTGAGGGGGTGATGTGCTTGGAGGTTGGGCTTGTTGTGAGTACACTTCACTCCGTACAGTTATCACTCTTCATTCTGGACATGTGGGATTGTGTGGGACTGGCCAAGTGTCCTGATTAGAAAGCTGTCCTTATTTCAGAACTAGGCTTGTACACATCACTACAAGGTAACGGGGACAGTAGGCACTGTCCTCATTAGAGATGTGGTCATATTTCAGGTAGTTTTGTACACACCTCTATGTAGCTCGGACAGTAGCCTCTGCCTTTATTAGAGAGGTGGTCTTATTTAAAGGGGCGGGTGCACCTTTTTGTGAGAAACATGGTAACTTTGTTACCCGCATAACTTTTGCAGTGTATGTACTAGCTAATTCTTACTTTCTACAGAAGTAGAAGTAGCAGGAAGGCTGCCTCTTTGGCTGGTTGAGGTAGCTGATAAGAACAGTTTTGCTGACGATCACCTAAACCATGTTTATTACGCCTGTTTCCTTGTAATTTGCATCTACGACCTCACGCTTTTGCATATAGACGTTTCTTGATAGAGTACATGATTGTACATGGGGGATTTTTTGATTTCGACCAGGAAGTGCAAAAACCATTTTCCCGTCTCACGAATTTGTGTAGAATTTGCCCATTGCGACCAATACACCAATAATATCCACAAGTCCTCATGTACATGCATAGACTACGTGGAAATAATGTGTGCTAGAAAGATTCAGAAGTCTAGCTTGAAAGATGATTGAATAAAGCGTAATAAATGAAGCTTTATTATTGCAATTGCAACAGGAATATTGCACAATCACTGGAAATGCATGCGATAGAATGGCCCTGAGTCTTCCTCACTTCTTCTTCGCCAATTGGGCACACTTGGCGAAAGAATTGTTTCAATGCTTAGTTGGAACGTTGTAGTCTTGACGCTGGCACGAACGGCGAATTCTAGGCTGCGTACGTAGCTAACCTTGTCGACGACCATACTCCCTGCTGCGCTATGAATACAATTGACATCATGAATAAATAGTGAGATAATTTGGTGCACCTGCCACCTTAAGAGATAGTTTTGTGACCACTCTTCATTCTGGACATGTGGGACTGGCCCAGGTGTCCTGATTAGAAGGTGGTCTTGCTTCAGAACTAGACTTGTACACATCTCTATAATGTAATGAGGACAGTATAGGCACTGCCCTTATTAGAGAGGTGGTCTGTTTTCAGAGGTAGTTTTATGCTCATCTCCATGTAGATGAGACAGTAGCCACTGGCCTCATTAGAGAGGTGGTCCTATTTTAGAGGTAATTCTGTACACACCTCTATGTAGCTTTAACAGTAGGCACTGTCTTAATTAAAGAGGTGTCCTTATTTCAGCGGGAGTTTTGTGTACATCATGCTGCGACAAGGGACAGACTGTCCACATTAGAGAGGTGGTCTCTTATCAGAGTATAGTTTTGTGCCCATCTTTGTATTGGGTCAATTGGCACTATTCCATAAGGGAGGTGTCATTATATTAGAGGTGTCCTTATTTCAAAGGTAGCTGTACACATCTCTATAATGCAGTTGATACTGTAAGCACTGCCCTCAGTAGAGAGGTGTCCTTCTTTCAGAGGAACTACGGATTACGGATTGTCGTTATATTTGCAGTGCTTACTTTCACAGATGATGGATTACCAGGTTGTTTCAGCCTTCCCACTCAGGTTACCCCACACGGGCTACCTTAGTAATGGACCACATATTGCCAAGTAATCTGCTAACTAATTGATATTTCGTTACAACAAAGCACCGTCCATATTTGCACTTACGCCACATTCCATTTCAATTGTCAGTGAAGTATTAAGCAATCAATGTAGTGGACGACATTGCTATTACCACGAAATCTGCATGACTAATTGATATCTAACAAAGTGTGATCCATATTTACACCTATGGACATAGCAAAGTTGATAACAGTCATTGTTGGCATCTTTTTGCTAAATATTTGTGGATTAAATTATTCACAGATAGCTTCTGAAACCACACAATGTGGTAGTAGTGCAAGGTGTGGTTGAGGTAAAGATTGACAGCTTCAGATCAACAGTTGTGGTTACACTATCAGTTAATATGATGTGTACACATTTGTACTATTGTAGTATGAGGTGTTTGTATTGTAAAATATTGTACAACACAATCATACTACAGTACGTGTGTGTGTGTGTGTGTGTGCGTGTGTGTGTGTGTGCATGCATGTTAGCACTTGTGTGGACGTGAGTGGGTGGGTATGTTTGTGGGTATGGATGTAGTATGAATGTGTGTGGGTGTGTGTGTGTGTGTTGTAGTACATGTGTGTTTTGGAAACATGCATGTCTCAGAATACAAAACTAACTTGTATGGTGGTACAGATGGACAGCTTCAGATCAACAGTTGTGGTTACACTATCAATTAATGTGATGTGTACACATTTGTACTATTGTAGTATGAGGTGTTTGTATTGTAAAATGTTGTACAACACAAACATACTACAGTACATGTGTGTGTGTGTGTGTGTGTGTGCATGCATGTTAGCACTTGTGTGGATGTGAGTGGGTGGATGTGTTTGTGGGTATGGATGTAGTATGAATGTGTGTGGGTGGGTGTGTGGGTGTACATGTGTACTGGAAATAGATAACTAACTTTCTAATGTCAGGTGTGGTGGTGGTACAGACGGACAGCTTCAGATCAACAGTTGTGGTTACACTATCAGTTAATATGATGTGTACACATTTGTACTATTGTAGTATGAGGTGTTTGTATTGTAACATGTTGTATACGTACATGTCACAAGCTACATGCAAATACCTGTGGGTGTGTATGCATATGTATGTGTGCTTGTGTTGATGTGAGTGGGTTGATGTGTTTGTGAATGTGGATGTACGTAGTATGAATGTGGGTGTGTGCATACATTTATATAGGGTAGGTTTATTGTTGTGTGTGTAACATCTGTGATAGGAACATTCCTTACAAGAGTAGTGGACTAACGTTACCTGTGTGTGTGTGCGTGCATGTGTATGGATGCTGTAAGATGCATGCATGCTTACATTTTACCTGAAGTACACGTATATAAGGCAGAACAGTCCTGTATATGGAGAGGTCCCCTTCTTCTGGGTGGCCTTTATAGAGAGGTTCTACTTTGTGCCTGTTGGTGTATCATGACTCCTCTCTTTCCATGTAGCTGAGGTGGTTCTGGACTTCTTTAGGGAACGATTCATTAAGGAAATGGATGCTAACACTGTTGTGATGGAATTTGAATACAAGGGGATTATTCCAGTTGGTATTCGAGACACTATACTAAGGACTTATTGTCCAAAGCTTCAAAATGAGTGTTTACATGTGCATTTGATGAAAACATGCACTGATGATGCCTTGAAGACTGCTTGTGATGTCATTACTGGAGTGAGGGGCAACACGAGGATGCAAACATTGGGGAAAGAAATGAAAAAGAAACTGGAAACAGGTGTGTGTGTATGTGTGTGTGTGTGTGTGTGTGTGTGTGTGTGTGTGTGTGTGTGTGTGTGTGTGTGTGTGTGTGTGTGTGTGTGTGTGTGTGTGTGTGTGTGTGTGTGTGTGTGTGTGTGTGTGTGTGTGTGTGTGTGTGTGTGTGTGTGTGTGTGTGTGTGTGTGTGTGTGTGTGCGCGCATGTGTCTGTGCGTGTGTGTGTGTGCGTGTGTGCGTGCGTGCGTGCGTGCATGTATGCGTGGGTGCATGCGTGCGTGCGTGGGTGCGTGCGTGTGTGTGTGTGTGTGTGTGTGTGTGTGTGTGTGTGTGTGTGTGTGTGTGTGTGTGTGTGTGTGTGTGTGTGTGTGTGTGTGTATGTGTGTGTGTGTGTGTGCACATGCATGTTGTTGTCTATTATATTGTTTACTTTGTGGTCGCATCATTGTGATAGTTGTGTCTCTCAATCACTGCATTCTGCAGGGCCTGATAGAGGGTCATCCTTGTTAAGGAGTGTGGGTGATTATGAGGAGGAGGTTGGTTGCTTGTGTATGCATGCATGTGTGTGTGTGCATGTGTTTGTGTGTGTGTGTGTGTGTGTAGTGTGTGTGTGCTTTCATTCATAGGGTGTGTGTAGCTATGTATGTCAATCGTTGGCTAATTTTGGTTGTTTCGTATGATAAGTGCCTTGTTTAATGAATCAGGTGTTTACACATAGCAGCTGAAAAGCATGACTTACATTTGTCAGGCCCTGCACTGTGAATACTGCAAGTGGAAGGCGTAAGCCATGAATTAGAACTGCATGTCCATTGACTCTCAGACAGGCATTTTCATAATGTCCAATGTTTAAGCCAGGTTAGTTTCATCGTGTAGTAGTTTGCAAACAATTGAGATCTTCTGAAATGGTTGTATATTGGTGTCAAATCATCTCAATGTAGTTCCCGTCAGCGTTGAATGAAGAATGACTGGCAATTAGTTTTGAATGCTTGATTTTCTGCTATGTCAACAAGGAACAACAAGGAATTTTTATGTTTACACAGCCACCATTTTCGCAAAGTCAAATAGAAATATGCGCATGTTAAGACATATGCACAATGTACTTCATACTGAATTTATGGGTGAATCACTATATACAGCTGTCACTGTGCGGTTCGCTCAGCCCTTCCCCCATACTGTCTACTCATATCCACCATATAAGCACTACAAAATAAATATGATAATCTAACCAGTTGGTATACACAGCTATATGCTGTGTCGTATGTGAGTTCCTTTCCGGTCCACTCACAGGTGCAGTCCTTCTTCAGCCGAATGAAGGAGTACTATAGCAGTATGCACATTGTGGAAGATGAGTGGTTCCCCAACCAGACAATATGCTACGTCAACCTGGCTCTTGCTGACTTCAGATTGGGCTCACAGCGTGC
Source organism: Ianthella basta (assembly GCA_964019415.1). NCBI lineage: Eukaryota > Metazoa > Porifera > Demospongiae > Verongiida > Ianthellidae > Ianthella > Ianthella basta. The sequence continues at coordinate 1,165,530 of OZ025869.1, read as the reverse complement.
CCATGAGATGTTTGTTCAAGCCGTAACAGAAGGTGTTGATAACGTGTACACCCTCCAGACTGGTAAGGTAGAATGTGAGGTAATTCCTCAACTGGTGAAAGAACATAAACTTGTAATCCTTAGTGGTGCTCCCGGGGTGGGGAAAAGTACTTTAGCTCGGAAGGTATGCCAAGATGTTTGTCGCTCTCCTGATTGCCATGGTTACAGTTTAATCCTCCTCGTGGAGTTACGTAAACTGCTTCACTTTAAGGATAATTTTAAATTAATGGACATTTTGCAGCTGTTCCAAGGAATGATAGGAGACACTACTTCACCTGAGGTATTATCCAAAGCTATTCATAGGAACCTAGGGAGAGGTGTGCTGCTCATTCTGGACGGATTTGATGAGCTCCCCTCACACCTTCGGCAGTCAGACTTCCTTGTAAGCCTTCTATCACGCAATCTAGAATGCAGTGCCCCCTTGCCCTACTGCCATGTGGTTATGACATCCCGGTCAATTGTAACAAATGAGATATATAGCAAGATGCGGTTTGGTCTAACTAATATTGAGGTGCTTGGGTTCTCTCAGGAGCAGATCAAGGAGTATGCAAAACACTTCTTTACTGATCAAGGAATGCCACAATTGCTAGTCTCATTTCTAAGCAAGATTGACAGTGTCCCACAGATTAAAGGTCTTTGCTCTATCCCGGTTGTACTGTCCATCATCTGCCAAGTCTTCTTATATGAAAAGAACCTTCCACCGACGTTGACCCAAATCTATAATGACTACTTGTGTGTGAAAGTTCTCAAGTACACTGAAGACTTGTCTGCACTGGATTCCATCCTGGAACTTCCAACGGACCATGATATCTATAAACTTGGTGAAATTGCTTATAATTGTATCGAGAGCCAAAAAGTCATATTTGATTCAGCTGATCTTCATGGTCTTGGTGAGCGCTTCTCAGACCGCAAGAGAGGGTGTGGTGTGTTAACAGCCAGGCCCATTCAGTGTGGTCCGAAATCCAAGAAAGGAGCCATTGAAAGTTTCTTCTTCATCCACTTGACTGTACAGGAATTCCTAGCTGCTGTTTATGTGTCCCTCCTGACAGTAGATAGGCAGCGTGAGGTCTGGGCTAGGTATCTCGGTGTACCCCACATGGCACAGGTGTGGCGCTTTTATTGTGGATTGACCAAATTACAGCACTTTGACCTCCTTCAAATGAATTCATATTTTAAGGACTTTCAAATGCAGTGCCTCTTTGAGGCACAGAATGTTTCGTTGGTTTGTCAGTTGATGCCACATTTTGTAGGAGAAGAAGTGAAAGTGCAGCCCAAGACTGCTTATGACTCCACAGCCTACGGCTATTGTCTTTCCTGTAACTCTTCAATGCGAGAACTCACTGTTGAGCATGGTGATTATACTGTTGCCCAAATTGGTCGTCTGTTGGAGCCAGTGCTATCCTCACAGCAGCTGCACTCACTGCATATCATTGACCAAGGTGAGTTTATATAATTTGTGCATTGCCTTTTCTGGATCCATTGCCATTGTATATTCCACTCTTTGGGTAGTTTGTCAGTTTGGGCATGGTAATTTTTATAACTGTTGATGTCATAATCACATTCAGTCAATCAATTATTTAGTATGGATGTTAATCTCCAATGCTGGAGGTCATTCCTGTACACACGCAAACAAAAGGAACAATAGTAATATGTAGCTACAAACAGTTTTGTTTTAAATAGTCAATCCATCTTCTCTGCAGTCTTGCTCTATGTAGGTCTCCCCCCTTCTAACTCTACTTTGAAAACTTTCACTGTGGACTTGTCAACATTAATTTCCACTCCCATGTCATCCTCTATTGTTGTGAACCAACATGATGTTGCTAGCACCTATTGCATCATTCCCATTGCCTATTGTGACACATTTGGACAACCATGTTGCTTAGCAACACAAATCAGTGAATGCTGCTCTCTCTTGTAACTTCAATTATACTATACTTTGTAATTGACTACAGCAACATGTTCTGAGGACTGGAGAGAAGTGGAGGACCTCCTGGACAGGATCGCTTCACAAACAAGTGGAAGCCATGGTAAGAGTGCTGGTACACATACATGTACTCCACTTCATCCACATTTGTACTGGCATTGCCATGCATGTCCACTTGGTAGTGTTTACGTGGAGTGGCTCTGCATGAACTGCTCTGACACTGTGTACCACTAGCCACTGTTGTGGTGTGATGTTGGGCAATGAATGTCATTATGAGCTGCAGAATGTGTCTGCCATGTTTAGAGTTGACTGAGTGCATGACATGTTGTTATGTTTGCCTTTCACAGATGGTGCCTTGAAAGGACACTTTGGCAAGGTGCACTTGAAGTTCCCTCCCCTCAGCACAGTAGTGAAGTTGCTGTGTCTGCAACATGTTAAAGAGATTGAGTGTGAGAACATACAAGAATGTGAGGTAAGCTTCAGTGTGAGATGGAATGATGATTCATACCTTTACATGGTTTCCATGGTAACAGAATGTACATTCATACCTACTACATGTTCAGATGATGTATTGGTGCATGGTATATCTCTCAGCCTTCAACCTTATGAAATGTCTCCTAGTACATCCCCACAAGTGTGGCATATTATTACATATGACAGCTTAGATAATGTCCATTGATAGTAAACAGTATAGTGACAGTGTCAAATGGTGTTTGTCCCCATCCCACTGCATGATGGACTGTCTTATTCTACAGGCAATGGACCATGAGATTTTGATGAAGATGGAAAGGTCACTCTCGGGAAACAAGACCATGAACAAGCTGGAACTGATTGATGAAGAAAATGTGACTGTACCCAAGCAGTTCTGTCATCACCTTCTCCTTGGAATCAGAAGAAATTCTTCCCTGTCAGATGTGCACCTGTCCTTTAACCCACACAACTTGGATTGTCCCGATGAAGGTAGGTTGGTGTATGTCAGTCACACATTGTGTGACTCAGTTGGATGTAGTGTATAGTGTGTAACAAGCGATTGTGAGGACATTTATGTGAAGTTAAGTATGTATACATAGGTATTGTATTTACATGTTCAACTCTACACCTGTTTCCCTACCCAGTGCCCACAGATGGTCAAGGGAGCGTACGACATCTTACTCTGACATTTATTCCAGTGGACGTGTTGGCAAACATGTTCACCTTCTTCAGTACTGTCAAAGAACTGGAGTGTCATTTCATCCATCCCCCACAAGAGGTACAGTGTGTGCACATGTACAATGTGGATTGAGATGCACTAGTCTTTTGTACCAATCTCTATTTGACAGTGTTTTGATAATAGATGTTATAACATATCACCTTGTCTGGGAATGACTGTTCTGTAGGCATGTGTAAGGTCACTCCACATTTTGGGGGTAGTTCTGTAGCACATGTATACAGATATGGAATAGCTTAGATAATGGCCACTGATAGCAAACAGTTTACTCACATTGGCAGTAATAGTCACCTGAGAAGGTGAGTGGGTTACAGTACTTTCATGATAGTTGATTGCAGCAGAGCCTCCCAGGAGACACTCACCCCTACAATTAATGCTCTTTATTTTACTATCAAGTGCATAATAAGTAATAGTATACATGTTTGTTCACTGTGTTCACGTCTACTGTCCATTTTTGCCAGGTCACTGGTGGTGATAGCTAGTGCATATCATTTGTGTGCTGTGTGTGCTGTGTGACAAGGAGGGCACTTTCCACCCTTGAGGTAGACATGGCCCTGTTGTCAGTGAGTAGGCTGGTGTGTGGTGCATGGTCTCTGGAGCAGAATGTTGTGTTGACATTGTCCTTGCTGACTCACCTCATTGTGAGCTGTGTCAGTGTGTCTGTAGGATGTTTCTGACCAGAGTTGTTTCTTCATGCAGGATGGAGTGCGAGAACAGGAACTGAAGTTGAATGAAATGGAACAGGCTGTGACTTGGATGAGTCGACTGGAGACATTGGTGCTGGGAATGAGTCCTCATGTAAGTTTGTGATGTCATTACACTTGATTGATTAATTGCCAACTGCTTAGTGCACAAGGCATGTGATTGTGATGTGTGGTCCGAGTGCCAGCTAGTGTTTGTATGTGTATGTAAGTATAACCTGAGCTCCTCCCACATGCCATGGTGAACGTGGAAGTTGTACTGTTAAACTATAACACTTCAACCATGTGGCTACTGTGTGTTTGGTTGTGTGTGTGTGTGAGTGTGTGTGTGTGTGTGTGTGTGTGTGTGTGTATGTGTGTTTGTGTGTGTGTGTGTGTGTGCGTGTGTGTGTGTGTATTCATGCTATTAGTTGTTATGTCACTGTGTTTCTGTCTATGTTCTTTTCACATTGCACTTACATTGCTCCTTCTTTAATTGGTAGATGCCAGACAAACTGATATTAAAATTTGGAATGCTCATTTTGAAAGGCATTTCTAAGAAGAACAGTATTGGTGACTTTGCATTGTACGACTGTGGTAAGAGAGGAGAGCTACTCACTGAGGTGCTAACAAGACTAACACCTGATGAGAGTAGCAGGTTCTCAATTGGACAGTACACTGCTCTTGGAGACACCTTCCCCTGCATTCGCCTCTCTCCATCAAGTGAGTGCTGACAGAGTTCTGTTTTCCACATTGGCCGGTTTATTGCATCACAGTCACTCATTAAAACAGTCTGTTGTTTGGTGTAGTTTGACAGCGATTCTTTGCTACTTCGCTTGTAAAGCTCTAACTGTAGTGAGAGTGTCGTGCCGATAATGGTTTCTCCCCCAAAACTAGGCCTACCAGACGGTTTTCAGCAACACCACTATCCACAGCTGGAATGTGGTAGGTGGATGTGCCATACATTGTGCAGCAAACCACTGATACATAAAATTTGACAGAAACACGCTTAAACAGCAAAAGAACTGGAAGAGTTTTGCGCAAATGCTGTTGATATGTACTATAAGCATCATCATGTCCTTCACACACTCATACACTTAACACACATACACACACACACACACACACACACACACACACACACACACACACACACACACACACACACACACACGTGATGAACACTAGAGCCTTAATTTTGTTTACCTCCATTTGCCTTAAGGTAGTAGGTACAGCTAAAAGTTTCTTTTAGGGTACATTACTTTTGCCTATGCAACTCTCAAACCATAAATCCACCAATGATGATTGTTGCAAATGTGATAAACAGGTAAATTTCCCATAATTTGGTGTCTCTTGTTAATTGATCGGTGATTCCCTTATTGAGATAATCTAAGTGAAAGTGAAAATTTATCACCTTGATTGAAGTCAAGCAACTCCAGGGAAATTCGATCTTCTTCTACCCCCAAAGGCTGAGATGGACCAAACCTGGGATATACAATCTATAGACATGTGTGCACAAACCTATGGCAGCGATTTACTAGTTTCCATCTCGTTGTGGAGTTATTCTCTAACCCTTTTTAACTTACGAAATTTGCGATAACTCGATCACAGAAACGATTTTTCGTTATCGCTGCCATAGGAATCTGCCCAACATAATGCTCTACACGATGAAGCAAACCACGTTTGACTAGATAGCTCTGCAACACCTTTAGCACGCACAGTGGTGTGCCAGAGTAAATGCCATTGAAACATTTCATACTCGCTCCCTAAACCAACTCTAGGAACAACCTTTATAACGCAGAATCTAGTAACTTTCAAGCTTTGCAAGTGGGACAATCGCTCACAAGAGGCCGAAGTTGCTATACTTCCCTCGCCGTTGTCTAGGAAGGCCAAATAGTTGTGGTTTCACACCTCATTTCACACCTGTCACCTTCCGTACCGTAGGTATAAACATCCTTGCTGCCAACAGTCAGCAATTACAATTCAGACCGTTAACACTTCGAGTTTGCCACAAATCGCCGAATTTTCATTCTTTTATAACTTGTGACAGCGTGAAAATACAGACTTGGAACTTTCAGTTAAGACTTCTGATGATGAAGATAACTCAACCACTAAAACTGAAGGCCAACTAGTGACTTGGTCACTTTAGCCGTACCTACTACCTTAAGCAATAAGAATTCACATACTACGTAGCTATTATGTAGCTGTCAGTTGCCTTGTACTTTGTATCCTACAGACAATGATGACATCTGCATTTGTCCACCATTGGCTACTAAGGTTCAGTTTGTACCTCACTTGCAAGCGGTGGGCCGTCCAGGAAAGAAGGCAACCGATTTGAGTAAGAAGTCAAGAGCTGAACCAAGACCACCCAATGAACACCACAGTGTGGATGTGGCATCTGGGACAGTACAACATGGCCTGCGGATGCCCCCTGTTGGTCGTGAGGAGACGGCGAAGGCAGCAAGGGCCCTACAACCTGCACAAGCCAGTGATCAAGGATATGCCACAGGAACAACAAGCAAGAAGAAAACAGGCACAGGTACGTACACATTTCATGGCTGCCTCGAGAAGAAAGTCATTGTCAACTCCTTCCTTCTCTTCAGCTGTGTCAGGTGTGGACAATGTGCCTAATGTCGACTTTCCTGAAGAGCTTGCTCCTGTTGAAGCAGCTACACGTAGCCAGTCCTCCGTCAGTCCGACTTTTGATCACACTTCGGTTGCTATTGCATACAAGGATGAACAGTGCTGCATGGTTCACAACTCACTTGCTCCTCAACCCAATACTGGTGAGAGGCAGTTTATGGGTTGCCAACAGCTCTTTGTGGCACATCACCATGCCCCTGTAGCAGTACCCAATCACTAAAATTGGAGGGAGTTGGGGGGGGGGGGGGAGGGGGGAGTAGGGTTTTCAATACCAGCATGAGCAGCAGCTCTAATGCAAGTAATATGGCATGTTTCCTTCTCCTTTCATTTATCTTTGTGTACAGTTCATATGTCAGAACTGACCATTGGAAAGACCAAGGGAGTGCCCACCATGTTGGAAGTTCTGAAGGAGTACACTGACAGAAAGAAATACTTCAGTCCTGATAAGTTCCTTGAGTCCTTGCAGTTGGAGAGCCTTCTTCCCAGGATGGAGGTGGACACGTCCTTTTATATCACAAATGCAGCAAAGCTGGAGCAGATGTACCCCTACCTGCCTCGGCAGGAAGGTATGGTGGCTGAAGTGGTGTATTCCAGTTTGCGACATACTGTTAGTGAAGAGGAGGAGGCCAGAGCCGTGAGAGACACATGTAAGCATCCAAACACACTTGCCCTTTCACTGTGTCTATCACTGTGTGCTGTGTATGGTTTATGAGCACTCTTCTTTTATTATGTAGTAAAAATTAATTTGCGAGTTGGATGGAACTGCTTGAAGGACTGCCAAGACATCAAGTATTTCAATGTTGAAAGTATGGCCAGGAAACTGCTACCTCGTGACTCCATGGTAATGTGGATGGAGAAAAAAGACAACTGGCATGGGATTGTTAGAGAATTGCGCTACTTTCTCAAAAAGAAAGCAGAGCGAGAGTTGACAAGGCCACGTGTTGTTTTCGCTTTGTTTGAGGCGGCTGGAGATGTGAAGTTCATTGATGATGTCATGTTTGCAGGTAAAATGGGTACACCTACGGGAGTGTTCAGTACTCTACTTGAGGAGGGTGAAGCTCCTGTGGAATACCCCTTCCCTGGAAGTTTCCCTATGGCACTTACAGAATGATTTTGTATATGCAACCGGTATAGCCAATGACACCTGCAGGCTATCTAATCATGCACTGGTCAAACTTTATTTGCATACGTAATATACCCTGTATATACCATATACAACACACCTTCATGGTATTCTACTATTCTGCATGCAGGTCTGTTTGTATCAAGAGATAACCCTAGATTGCCAGAAATCCAAGAATTCCTATCGGCCATCCAGGAGCCAGTAGCGTTTGATATGATTTTCACTGGAATTGTGCAATATTTGAGAGCTGCAGGGGAATTTGTCATAGCCAGTGAACTGGAGCAACAAGAAGCAACAAAGAGTAACTGCTTGCACTTCTTTGGGCTGTGGTTGGCTACTGCTGCCTCAACGTCACGCCCTTCCACCTGGGCCGACTTTGTCCAACTGCTGAGAAAGGGTGGAGTGGACGAGAGGGTGATCCAGACCGTCCCTGGAGGCCCCTGGGGCAGTCACCATGGAGATGTGTTCCACGTGACCCAACAGCAACCAGTGACAGCAGCAGCTGTGCAGGAGCTCTCAACCAAGCAAACTGAGCCACCAAGAGGTATGTATGTATGTATGTGCAGTGGTGGTCTCATCTGTCATGGTAGCATTGCAATCATCAGTATGGACATGTAATGGTACCTTACACCACACACTGTAGATTACTATTAGAAGATGACTTGTACTTCTCTACTTCTCCTACAGTATGGAATGAGTCCACATTGGACAGTGCCACTAATCACTACAAAGATGCCAACAAAGATGTTGATGGAAACCCTGCTGAAGCCAAGCTTGGTAGTAGATCATCTGTTGCAAACCACCAGAGCAGTGATTCATCAGGCAAGTCCAGGTTCTTTGTGGGCCCACCTTCCTCTTCAAATACTGATTCTAGGAACCAAGGAGGAGTTGCCGCCAGTCCAAGTGGCTCTGCTGCAGTACAACAACCTTCTCAGCCACCCCGTGCCAACCTGCAGGCACACAACACCACTGCAGCCAGTAATACTCCAAGTACCAGAGAGAGTGAGGAGAAATACTACCTATCCCTGCCACTTGATCCAAGTGATGCGAAGTCCATCCTCTATCATGCCAAGGCTGTGTACCTGAGTCTGGACTATGTCAATGCGAGAAGAATACTGGACGTCCTTGCACACCATCTAACGATTGATGATGAAATGTTACGAGCTAAAGTGTTTGGATATGGCATTTGTTTCTATCGCCAAAGAAGCTTCCCCGAAGCCATGGAGAGGTTTGATGAGCTGGAGACGTTGGCACTGGAGCACCATTCTGCTGGTGACGTGTCTCTGTCTTGTATCTACCGAGGAGAAATCTACATGGCTCAGAAAAAGCTAGACCAAGCGTTCCGCATGTTTGATCACGCTCGAGCAACTTACGAAGAGAACACCGTGGCCAAGTACTATGGAATAGTGATCATCTCAAAGTGCTCTGTGATGTTGAAAGCAGCAAACTGCCAGAAGCACCTCAAGGACTACAGGAGAGCCAAGGAGGTGTACCATATGGCCATTGAGTTTGCTGAGCGGGTTCGTCATGCCATGGAAGCTCTGCCCCAGAATGAACTTGACCGCAAGAACAAATTGGAAGCTGCATACCGAGACGAGATAACAGCAAGATGTTCACTTGGCAACCTGTTTCAGAACTTGTCCGACTGTGCCAATGCCTTAGATCAGTATGAGATTGTACTTGAGCTTCAGGGAAAGATTGATGAAGACGGTGCAGCTCTGGGATGGGCTGAAGGTAACTATGGCAATGCCCTTCTTGGTCTGAATAGAATAAAAGAGGCTATACCACGTTTGCAGAGAGCATTTGATCTGGCAAGGAAACATGAGAAAATGAATCAGGGAATTGCTAGGGCTGCATCAAACCTTGGCAACGCCTTCCAAGCAGCTAAGCAGTATGACAAGGCTCAGAACAGTTTTGAGATTGCCTTGGGCCATTCTGTGTTTTCAGGGGATGAAGCTGGCCAAGGACGTGCCCTTGGTAACCTTGGCAGCGTGAAGCTTGGGAAAGGTGAACCACTGGAAGCTCTCAAGTGCTACAATGAAGCATTGTCCCTGAATTGTGACGAAACCTCTCTCCCCACAGCCTACCAGAGCAGGGCCTCAGTGTACATTACTTTGGCTGCTAAGATTAAGGAAGGAGTGGGAGAATGGGATGAGGTGCCAGAGGACATTGTGGCAGAAGAGCCAAGAGAGGCTGTCAGCATCCAGCTGCCTCTGGAGGAGCAGACAAGAGAAGTGGAGAGCATTCGTCGCCAGCACATGGTACTGCCCAGTGGGAAGACACTGCCAAGGGGAGGCCTTGATGATTCTGAGAAGTGTCTCAAGGAAGGGAAGAATGGTCACCCGTTACCGTCACTGTTACCCTCTGAAGCTGGCACTGTTGTGCCATCTGCTGGTGGTCCACCACCATCAGGCTCCTCCACCCGCCTGGGGTCCCCACACACCCACTATCTAAGGCACAGAAAGTTCTACCTGCTCAAGGCTGAAGAGGATCTTCGTAAGGTTGTTAAATTTGTGGAGGACAGGTTTGCCAAAGTGAAGGGAAAGGAAGACACTAATTGGTCGACACTATCCATCTTTGAGGCCAACTCAAAGGCCTTCTACAGCCTTCAGAAAGTCCTAGTTTGCCTTGGCCGCAAGCAGGAGGCACTATTGGTGGCTGAGGCTAACCGTGCAAGGAACCTTGGAGAGATGATGTTGTCTGCAAAACAGAGCATCACTTTTAGCCTGAGCAATGTGAGGGTCCCACTAGACCTGAGGAGTATCTGGAGCTTTGCCAACAGCAAGCAGACTCCTGTGGCAGTGCTGAGCTGTGATGTGTCCTGCATTATGGTTCACATCATTGTCCCGCTGGATGAACGCAGTGCACTGGTCCCACTGAGCGGACATGGACACCAACAGGCTTTCACCAGTACTCTTATGAGGGGAAGTGAAGAGGTCATTACTGCCAATTGTTACCACTTTGTCAAGATTGAGTTGCTTACTGACACCTTCACTGATGAGTGGTCAAAGCACAAAGACGTGAGACCTACCAGTGACAGTGTCACCTTTGAGCGCTATGTTACCAAGAACCTGATGGACTTCCTGAATGAGAAGGAAACCAATCTCTTTGAGACTGTGGACTTTGAGCCCAGGGACAACCCTCTCACTGTCCTCTTTGACCAGTTTGCTCGCAAGTTTGCAGAAGTGATTGAGGCCACAGCTCCAGAGCACCATGAACTGGTAGTCATCGCTGACCAGGCACTTCATCTTCTTCCTTGGCCTGTTCTTCAAGACAAGGTCTCAAGGAAGTTTCTTGGTGATCGCTTCCGAATACGCACCTACCCCTCCATTCTGTCCATGGGTGTCATCTCCAGCCAGCCAGCTCCTGTCATCACACTCCCATCAGAAGAACGCTTCCTGGTGGTGGGCAACCCAGCTGTCCCCAAGTTCATTAACCAGAAGAAGGAAGTCACTCTTGGTCGTCTTCCTCATGCAGAAGATGAAGCAACCCAGGTGTCCCACATCCTTGAGACCACACCCCTTCTGCGGGAGCAAGCAACAAAGCAGACAGTAATCTATCGTCTGCAGATGGCCAACATTGTCCACATAGCCACACATGGATCTGGTAGCCAAGGATACATTGCCCTTGCCAGCAACATGCCTGTCCTCAACAGCACCAAGTCTGTTGATGCAAAGGACTGTCTTTTGTTCATTGATGAAATCCAGAAATTGCACATCAATGCTTCCCTGGTGGTCCTGTCTGCCTGCGACAGTGCAAGAGGAGAGATTGTCAATGAAGGTGTTAACTCAGTGGCCAGAGCAATACTTGCAGCTGGTGCCCAATCAGTTTTGGTGTCTCTAGTTCGAGTGCCTGACAAAAGTGCCAGCATCTTCATGCGGCTGTTCTACCGGTTCTTAGCCCATGATGGTATGACTACCTCTGAGGCCCTCCAGAAGAGCTCCATGGGTGTGCGCTGCATCAAGTCCCTCACACAGCATGTGCACTGGGGTGGCTTCCAGCTCATTGGACGCAACATCAAGATAGCATACAATGACAAATGCAAATCAGCAAGAGTGGCTGCACTGGTTGGTGACCCCACCCCCTTCCCCAGACTGCAGCTTCTACAGCAGCTGGAGAGAGCCATCTTCAGGAATGATCGAACTCCTCCCAGAGATGTGGTGTTGGTAAAAGGATTGAGTTTCTACGATCCTGCTGAAGTGGTTCGAGATTTTGTCTGCAAGCATTTCAAGCACTACCCAGGTGGAGTGTTCTGGTACAACGCTGCCAGTGAAGGCCTCCTCAGTGCCTCAGTGTCATTTGTGAAGGAGACCATGCCTGACTTGAATACCATCCAACGAGAGCCACTAGTTGAGAAGATTCATGCAACCAACAAGAAGAGGAGGAACGTACTGGAAGGAAGTGGTGGTGAATCATATGACAGTCACTATCGGTTGGTCATTCTGGACCATCCTGCTAGCCTGGCTGCCTGCCTGAAAAAGATCCCTGAGATGCACAGCAGCCACTGTGACATCATCCTCATTCACACTGCAGACACGGACAGAGATCAGTCACTGACAAGATGGGTTGATGAGAAGTTGGTGCGTGGCTGCACCCCCATTGCCGCTGGTCATCTGGACAAGTACGACGCTATTCAGCGAATGGCATACACCATCCTTCGTGTCAGCCACATCACCCCCTATGAGGAAGACTATGAGGCTTTTGATGTTCTTCAGCAGTTCTGTCGTGGTTGCTCCAGCTTGGTAAGGGTATTGGAAGGGATGTTGTGCAGAGAGGAACCAGACGCAGAGGTGAGACAGCTTGCTTCTGACATTGAGCAAATCCAGACCATGGAGCCAGCAATGTTGGCCAGGCCTGAAAGGCAAGACCTCCCGCAAACCAGTCCTGTAGCAGAGAAGAAAGGGCCATTCTTCAAGAGTAAGAAACAAGGCAAGAGCAAGGACAGAGCCAAGGGTGAAGGAAGAATGAGGGACGAATTGATCAGCGAATCTCCTCAGTTGACTGCTGAAGACCATGTTCAATTGAGTGACAGCTATGTGAAACCTGCTCACCTCCTTTTTCCAATCGACACACTTCTGCAAACACGAATGACCCAGGAAGAGCACTTCCTCCTGTGTGTTCTAAGCTACATCTCCCTGTACCCTGAGGCACACTCAGAGGGTGCATTCGCTTTCACAGACCAATTTAGTGAGCAAGTTTCCACTGTCATTGTGAAAGCTGGTGCCACTACCACTGAACCACATAGCCTTGTGAGAAAACTGGAAGAACTGCAGTGCATCAGGCAATACCCTCTTCCAGTACTGTCCCCCCCGGACTATGAGAGCACTTTCAAGCTCTTTTACATTCCTGACTCCATCGCCAGAGCAGTCACTTTCAGCCTTGATGAAGCTGACATTGCTTTCATTCTGACTACCTGCTCCACAGCAGTGCAGCACTTGTCAGAGCCGCTCTCCTATCACACGGCACTCCAGAGGAAGATTGCACTACTGTGCACTGAATTCGGGCTGCCTAATCTGCAGTGGTGAACTTTGCTATGCAAGCATGATGATTCATATATACCCCTTGTCATTGCAGTTCTAGTCACCTTTTATGGGACTGCCCTTCACCTCTCTCATTCTAGTCTGCGTTTTTGCAGTCAGAAATTAACCATGCATGCAATGTATTATTACAATAGTTATTAATTGCTAGCCTGCATGATTATTGTTAGGATTTTAGCTTGTTTCAATCATTTATTACTATTAAGTGTTTCTGTTTTGAAAGAGACATGCCTTGTCATATTATTATATTTTTGCATGTTACTTGTATTATTGTAACTTTGCTATGCACTGTGACTGTAATTAGCTCTGCTAACAGTCACAGTTCACAATGGAAGGACCTAATCAATGTTGACAAAGTGTTAGCTATGAGTGTCGTTGCTGATTGGCTGAACTTTGGTTTCAATGTATCTAAGTGCATGCATACTTTATAATTGATTTCACTAACACTTCATGCATGCGCAGATGTGGCATTTTCCATGCCTTAGCATTATCAACACACTAGTATATACGTAGATCTACAGGAGGCTGTACGAATGCATGGGTATATGCACTAGCTGGACTGGAGGCCATACGGGTATATGCACTGGACCGGAGGCCATATGGGCATATGCACTGGACTGGAGGCCATATGCATATGGGTATATGCACTTGAATAGCTCAAGCCCCTATTGGAATGGACTGGAGGCCATGGATAGCATCTGAGGCCATGCATTTCAAATTTGAACAATTGCGAATTTTGAAACGTATGTACTACTGTATGTATACATTTGTCAATTAACTTTCCTGGGGGCTAAACAATAATTTTGCGTTCTTGCAGTCAAAAATTAACCGTGCAACGTCTGTATTATTACATTTTTATAACAATTAAACACATAAAGTTCATGCAATCATGATTAATAATAATTATTATAGTCTTTACTTGCCACCATGCAAAATAATGATTAATTACATTAATACTGTGTCTTGTTAACATGTGTCAATACACTTGGTGTGTTCACCATCACTAGTGGAGTGGATGGGTCCCTCCTTGTGGAGGAACTCAACAGCAGCTCTGAAGAACAAGAAACCAACACAGCAATTAACTCACCACGTACAGTGGGAGATAACACACACACACACACACGCACATGCGCACGCGAACGCGCACACACACACACACACACACACACACACACACACAGACACACGTACACACCTTGGATCTGTCTCACAATGTGTGGGTGGTACCCAACACCAAACGGGTCAGTGAGTGAGTGGGAGGGAAGGGAGGCCATCTTGGTGTAGGGAGAACTGAGTCAGGAGAAAGGGAAGAGGGGAATCAGTGAACAGGGTGGACATAGACACACACACACACACGCACACACACACAACACACAGACATAGGGTATAGGAGGAGCAGTAAGGGATGGGAGGGGCAGTAGAGAATGGGAGGGGCAGTAGGGGATGGGAGGGGCAGTAGGAGATGGGAGGGGCAGTGGGGGATGGGAGGGGCATTAGGTGATGTGAGGGACAGTGGGGGATGGGAGGGGCAGTAGTAAGTGGGAGGGGCAGTAGGGGATGGGAGGGGCATAAGGTGATGTGAGGGACAGTAGGTGATGTGAAGGACAATGGGAGTGGGAGGGGCATTAGTAAGTGGGAAGGGCAGTAGGAGATGTGAGGGACAGTGGGGGATGGGAGGGGTAGTAGTAAGTGGGAGGGGCAGTAGTAACTGGGAGGGGCAGTAGGGGATGGGAGGGGCATTAGTAAGTGAGAGGGGAAGTAGGAGATGGGAGGGGCAGTGGGGGATGGGAGGGACAATGGGGAATAGGAGGGGCAGTAGTAAGTTGGAGGGGCAGTAGGTGATAGGAGGGGCAGTAGTAAGTGGGAGGGGCAGTAGTAGATGGGAAGGGCAGTGGGGGATGGGAGGGACAATGGGTAATAGGAGGGGCAGTAGGAAGTGGGAGGGGCAGTAGGTGATAGGAGGGGCAGTAGTAAGCGGGAGGGGCAGTAGGAGATGGGAGGGGCAGTGGGGGATGGGAGGGACAGTGGGAAATGAGAGGGGCAGTAGGGGATAGAAGGGGCAGTGGGGGATGGGAGGGGCAGTAGTAAGCGGGAGGGGCAGTAGGAGATGGGAGGGGCAGTGGGGGATGGGAGGGACAGTGGGAAATGAGAGGGGCAGTAGGGGATAGGAGGGGCAGTGGGGGATGGGAGGGGCAATAGGGGATAGGAAGGGCAGTGGCGGGTGGGAGAGGCAGTAAGTGATAGGAGGGGCAGTAGGGAATGAACATGAAATATCAACAGAGTTGTATGCACCATTACAACAGTAGAGAGGTTTCCCAGTATTCTCACTGAGTGGCATCCTCCGAGTGTTTTCAGAGCTGGAGCTTCACATGTCATGGATGAGCTCTTGACTGTGAACGAGTCTTTAAGGAGGTCTGTATTGTCATTACAGCACTGCAAGGAGGGAAGGAGAGGGAGAGGCTGTACATGTGTGAAATGAGAAGGGCTGTCTACACTGACAGCAAGTGATGGATAAGGTCATGTGGTCAATAGCATGACATCACATGGGACAGTCTGTGTTCATGTTCACTGCACAAGGGGAGGGTGTTGGTACAAACAACAGACCATCAAGTCACACAGAGCAGTGGGGATGCAATAACAACACCTCGGGAAGCAGAAGGGACGGAGTGTGAGTGAGGGATTAGGCTTAGAAACACACAGACTCAGACTACAGACATTGGAGCAACCATTGACAACATTGGACCTAACCCATCTAGCTATTCAAGACCACTAACCACTGACAAGAACAGTGGGTGGTGCTAACAGCTACTAGGTTGTTTGAAGGACTCTCACCGCACACACACACCACCACACACACAGTCCTCCTCAGTCAGTGGCTCAGTTGTGGACTCAACAACTGTCGAGAGGACAGCAGTAGCTACGAGGATGGGACAGGACAGGGAGGAAGGAGGGAGGGAGATGAGGATGTGGTGTGAACAGAACTGCGTCTCAGCAGTCTGCACCTTCACTGAACTAAGTCAGCCAACGCCCACTGACAAAGGAGTCAACTCAAACAAGACTCCATCACTACCACACAGTTTCCTTCTGCCCAGCTCCCCTAGTGCCCTCATCTCGTCAGTTAATCACTAGTTGAGATGTGACGCAGTCCCGTACTATTCTCTGTTGTGACGGACGGTGTCTCCTTAAACTGACACGCACTCATCCTCCTCCGAAGTCCACTGTTAACATGACCTCCCTAAAGTGACCCACTGAACAGACTACCTCAACTAGTGCACGTGTTCTAAACATGGCGTCACTGAAGGAATTGGAACTGGGAGATTTCCCAAGCCGCATCCCACTCAGTAAAATGGCTACCTAACGAAAGGGCCATTGATATCGTGTCTAGATCGTACTCCTTCGATCAGCGCACAGTTTGAACAAAGAGCTTGGTGAGTTTCTACTTTTTTTGTGTCCTACTTAATCTAGTGACAGTTGG
The DNA here is from genome assembly GCA_964019415.1 of Ianthella basta. Taxonomy (NCBI): domain Eukaryota; kingdom Metazoa; phylum Porifera; class Demospongiae; order Verongiida; family Ianthellidae; genus Ianthella; species Ianthella basta. The sequence goes on along the minus strand of OZ025869.1, from coordinate 1,148,902 downwards.
GGTACTTTAGTGTGCTAGAACCAAGGATCCGCTGCAGGTTGAATTTTCGCTGATCAGATCATCCGTGTCTTTTCTGAGAGGATGGCGCCACAATAGCTGCCCCAGATTGCCTGATTCTACTACACTGGCAATCTGAATTGATCAAAACACTCAATTATGCGTGTGCATGATACTGACCTATGCCATTATTATATGCTCCTCATTGTTTTACTGTACTGTGTTACCATTTATGAGATTTTGTGTACATCACTGCGCAAGAAAACTTTAGTGTGCTAGAATGAGCCTTTCCGCGAATCACACGCCCTCTGTGTAGCTCTTGACTATCAGCTCTCAGTGCATATTCAGTGTTGTTAGCCGCATTAGTTGGCACACCAACCTGGCTAGCTAAACTGATTCCCCATCAAACTTGAGAGGATGGAGCCTGTTCATGTGTAATGTTGTGTAGTGTGTTTGTGTCCCTGTACACCGCATCCTTCATCTGAGAGTGCTGCTCATCTCATTTCTGTACTGCATACTTTACTGGTGGATCATTCCTACTGACCATTTATCCTCTAGTTGTACAAACATGCAAACACTGCTCAACCAGTACCCTCATTCTGTCCCATGGTAGAACATGAGGCACTCCCACAATCGCTACAGAGCTCCTACTCGTGGTTTACGCCCAACCTATCAACCAACCATCTTTGGTCCTGCCAGACCAGAAAATGTTCCAGGACATGTCATATTCCTTGTTCTAACAGTGATGTGTGTGTTCTTCCTGTGTCTATTTCTGCTTCCCTTTGGTACCTCAGTAGTGAACTGTATGAGGTTCTCAGATGGTCCTAGTCTCTCCTATTTCACAACCAGCAGAGCCCCACTTTGTGCCCACCTCTCACTGCCTGTGCCTTGTGTGTAGGGGGTGGTTCACTGTAGACTGTGCCAGTGAAGGCATAGCACACAGTTGGAGTGATGGATGTGAACACACACTTGGCCCACCTGTTTGTCATTGAGACTGTCTGTGGATATGTAATGGAACACTTGGGTTAGCAAATGTTCCCTCTCAACTGTTCATTGTCTTTCTCCTTTGTTTCTACACAGGTGACATGCCTATTTCCAATGAGCAGTGGCGGGTGGCTGTAGGACTGTGGGCTGCCCGCATTCAGCAGACTCTCATCATCAGGAGAGGAGTGAAGAGGTCATCGTCCAGTCAGGAGGGGGCACCTTGTCCACTCGGCCAACCACACAGTGGGGAGAAGAAATGCACGGTGAAGAAGAAAGGGAGGAAGAAAGCCAAAAATGACTCTTCTGGTGCCCAAGCTATCACAACTGATGAATTCTATGATGGATTGATTGCCATTGGAGTGATTGTGAGCTGCTTAGGAAGAAACAAGTGTAAAGACGGCTTATTCAGGAATCCTGTTGGCCCATTGCTGGAGGTGTTAGGAGGCATCAGTTTAAGTGCACTGGTTGTCATAGCGATCCTCCTCCTCCGAAGTGGTGATGTGGAAGCAAACCCTGGTCCTATGGAGAGAGGTGGGTGTTGTGCTTAGTACAACAACAGTTTACAGCTCACTTATTATACAGCAGGTCATGTTAGCAATCACTGACGCACACACCATTTGGGTCACTGCTGGGGGAGCAGTGTGAGGGGGTGATGTGTTAGCAGGATGGGCTTGTTGTGAGAACACTTCCACCGTACAGTGATCACTCTTAATTCTGGACATGTGGGATTGTGTGGGACAGGCCCAAGTGTCCTGATTAGAAAGGTGTCCTTATTTCAGAACTACGCTTGTAAACATCTTTACAATGTAATGGGGATAGTAGGCACTGTCCTCATTAGAGATGTGGTCATATTTCAGAGGTAGTTTTGTACACACCTCTATGTAGCTCATACAGTAGCCTCTGCCTTTATTAGAGAGGTGGTCTTATTTAAGGGGGCGGGTGCTACCCGCATAACTTTTGCAGTGTATCTACTAGCTACTTCTTACTTTCTACAGAAGTAGAAGTAGCAGGAAGGCTGCCTCTTTGGCTAGTTGAGGTAGCTGATAAGGACAGTTTTGGTGACGATCACCTAAACCATGTTTATTACGCCTGTTTCCTTGTAATTTGCATCTACGACCTCACGCTTTTGCATATAGATGTTTCTTGATAGAGTACATGATTGTACGTGGGGGATTCTTCGATTTCGACCAGAAAGTGCAAAAACCATTTTCCTGTCTCACGAATTTGTGTAGAATTTGCCCATTGCGACCACTACACCAATAATATCCACAAATCCTCATGTACATGCATGGACTACGTGGAAATAATGTGTGCTAGAAAGATTCAGAAGTCTAGCTTGAAAGATGATTGAATAAAGTGTAATAAATGAAGCTTTATTATTGCAATCACAACAGGAATATTGCGCAATCACCGGAAATGCTTGCGATAGAATGGCCCTGAGTCTTCCTCACATCTTCTTCGCCAATTGGGCACACTTGGCGAAAGAATTGTTTCAATGCTTAGTTGGAACGTTGTAGTCTTGGCGCTGGCACGAACGGCAAATTCTAGGCTGCATACATTGTTCACCTTGTCGACGACCACCTCTGCTGCGCTATGAATACAATTGACATCATGAATTAATAGTGAGATAATTAGGCACACCCGCCACCTTAAGAGATAGTTTTGTGACCACTCTTCATTCTGGACATGTGGGACTGGCCTAGGTGTCTTGATTAGAAAGGTGGTCTTGCTTCAGAAGTAGGCTTGTACACATCTCTATAATGTAACGAGGACAGTATAGGCATTGCCCTTATTAGAGATGTGGTCTTCTTTCAGAAGCAGTTTTATGCTCATTTCCATGTAGATGAAACAGTAGGCACTGGCCTCATTAGAGAGGTGGTCCTATTTCAGAGGTAATTCTGTACACACCTCTATGTAGCTCTGACAGTAGGCACTGTCTTAAAGAGGTGTCCTTATTTCAGAGGGAGTTTTGTGTACATCACGCTGCAACATTAGAGCAGACTGTCCTCATTAGAGAGGTGGTCTCTTATCGGAGTATAGTTTTGTGCCCATCTTTGTATTGGGTCAATTGGCACTATTCCATAAGGGAGGTGTCATTATATTAGAGGTGTCCTTATTTCAAAGGTAGCTGTACACATCTCTATAATGTAGCTGGTACTGTAAACACTGCCCTCACTAGAGAGGTGTCCTTATTTTGGAGGAACTGCGAATTACGGATTGTCTTTATCTTTGCAGTGCTTACTTTCACAGATGCCGAATCACAAGGTTGTTTCAGCCTTCCCACTCAGGTTACCCCGCACGGGCTACCTTAGCACTCACCAGTCATCACTAGTTTTGCAAAACATGCCCAATTCCAGTCCTGTGATTATAATTTGGTTGTAAATATTCAATGATCATACATCACACTTCTTGTCAATTAGGTAATACTATGTAAATTCAACCAGTAATGGACCACATATTGCCAAGCAATCTGCTAACTAATTATTATTTCATTACAACAAAACACCGTCCAATATTTGTACTTATATATGCTAAATTCCATTGTCAGTGAAGTATAATCAAAGGAATCAATGGACCACATTAGAAATCTGCATGACTAATTGATTTCAAACAAAGAGTGATATGGCAAAGGTGACAACAGTCATTGTTGGCATCTTAGGGTTTCTTAGGATTATGTTTGTGCAACTCTTCGCTCAATATTTGTGGATTAAATTATTCACTGATAGCTTCTGACATCACAAACCCCACAAAAGTTGTATCCCACAAAAGCAATGGCATGTAGTAGCAGTGTAATGTCGTGTGGTAGGGTACAGATGGACAGCTTCAGATCAACAGTTGTGGTTACACTATCAGTTAATATGATGCGTACACATTTGTATTATTGTAGTATGAGGTGTTTATATGGTAACGTGGTATACTACACTAACATCCTACATGTGTGTGTTTGTGGTGGATGTGCATGAACGCATGTGTGTGTGTGTGTGTAACATGTGTGATGGGAATATTTTCTCTATTATGTGGCTGGGACATAGACACTGCCCACATTGGAGAGGTGGTCTGAAATCTCTGAAGTAAGACCACTTTTCTAATGAGGGCAGTACCATGCAACTGTCTATAGTCCATAGTTTTATACACATCTCAATGTAATTGGGACAGTAGGCACTGCTCTCCTTAAAGAGGTGGTCTTATTTCAGAGGTAGTACGTTTTGGATGCATCTCTATGTAACTAAGAAAGTAGGTACTGCCCTCATTAGAGAGGTGGTCCTATTTCAGAGGTACGTAGTTTTATATCATATCTGTAGCTGGGAGAGTAAGCACTGCCCTCATTAAAGAGGTGCCCTTATTGCCTTATTTCAGATGTGTATATACAAAAAACAATAGGCACCGTCCTCAATAGAGAGGTGTACTTATTTTAGTGGACCTTATAATATGCAAGCTTGTGAAATTCATTGTATACAGCATTTGTATGCGGTGTTCTAAATAATTATGTAGATGGTCACTTCTTTAACTAACTGTACCATTTTCCCAAACTTCATCCTGCCAACCTGTCCTCCCTCAGGTGCTCACACTCAACTCAACTTGAGCTCCAAGCCCACACTGGCTGAGCTGGATGAGCTCATAGTGCAAGCCATCACTGATGGGTGGGAACAGGTGGTGCTCCACCTTGGGGTGGAGTCTTTTGTAATAGACACACTGAAAAGGGATAACCCTGGTCCATCTGAGGAGGTGTGCCGAGAAGTCCTCAACAGGTGGCTGAGTGCTGAGCCAGGTACAGGTGAGGCTGAGAAGACTTGGGGCTCTGTTTTAGAGGCACTGGAGACAAGCGGACACAGACAACTGGCAGAACAACTGAGGAGAGAGCAAATTGGTGAGAGTTCTGTTTCCTTTATTGGATGGTTTAATGCACCACACTCATTAAAGCAGTCTGTTGTTTGGTGTCCTTTAACAGTGATACTTGGCTACCTCCCCTTGGTCAAAACATGCTGTATGAATACACCTACAGGTCTAACTATTATTTATGCCACTTGACAGTTACATCCTCACACCAACTCCTCCCCTCTCCTCCCCCACTGTATTGTACAAGCAGGGACACTCTCTTCTAGTGAATCTGCAAGTGATGTCAGAGCAGTGCTCTCTCAGAATGTGCTCTCAGTGGGTGAGTCAAGTCCTTCCTTAGTCAAACACATTCTGTTCAGAACAAAACATGCACCAAATCTGAGATTGACCATATCACCTGCCTGCAAAATGCCACCACCTTCTTGCACTTCAGTTTCTTTAGCAGATCTAATGTACATGGTTTCAATTGTGTGTACACACACATCACATGGGGTGGACGCTGCATGTGACGTGATGTGTTCGTTTGATGAACAAGTATGGAAATAGCTGTGACTGGACTAGGTTACAGAAGGCACTTGTCATTGTAAAGGAGCTGTTATGTCTTTGTTTATGCTAGCCTTTGTCAACTTGTCTGTCCTTTCATCTTTTACAGGCCATCAGAGATGTGACATGCTTTTGAGAACATTTGTTAGCAGAAATGCAGCTGGCAAAGGTCGGGCCATCCTGGAGGGAGTGGGCCTTTCTTCGGAGGTGAGAGACATGTGCTACACAGACCACCCCTTGAACGAAGAAGAGGCCGTTCAGTCTGGGCTGATAAAGTGGAGGGACGGCAATGGGGAGACTCCCACATGGACAGTGCTACTGAGTGCTATGGAATATGCAGGGGTTGGTGTGCAGCACATTAGGAAACTGAAGGAGGAACTCGTCAAAGGTGTGTGTGTGTCTAGCAGTCACTTCAACGTATTCTACACTGTGTGTTGTGTCAACTGCTGTTATAAGTGTACATTATAGTGATCTCCACAGGTCTGCATACAGCCTGCCACCTTAGACAATGGATTGCAGTGATTGTGTCTGGAGATATCTAACTTTATTACTGAACTGTCTATTTCCTCTCTCTGTCCATGTGTGTGTGTATGCAGGTATGACTGTCTGTGGAACAAGGCCGGAGTACGTGTCCCCTCCCGGTACTGCAGCACCTTATGTTAGGGTACAACCTCTACAGGCAATGGGACCCTCCCCTTGGAACATGGGCTATGGTACGCTGTGAATTGTGTATACCTGTCACATTCAGTAGAGGGACTAGAAGATGAATAATGTTATTGTTGTGTTTGTTGTGTTGAAATGGAAAGTGCACACAATACTCTAGCGGACACTGGAGACTACATGAGTGTGAGCAAACACCTGCATGACTAGTGAAGTTCAGGGCAGACGGAGTTATGGTTCATGTTCAAAGGTTTTACCGAATTGGTCTGCATAAAGCACTCTTTTGGGTGCGATGTCATGTATAACTGTAACAGAAATTCTGCATTGTCCGTATGGTGTGTGTATGTAGTATTTTATCAACATGTACGTTAATGATATTTTGTTCTCCGTGTGTGCGTGCTTGCATACGTTTTGGTGTGTGTGTGTTTGTGAGATGCAGTCTGTTGACTGAGTCCCTACATGACTGTGAGCAAGTTTACTGATTCCCTTCTTCCTTTTCCTCCTGAACGTAGCTCACCATCCACCTCAATGGCTTCCCATCCCTTCCTCTCAGTCCCTTTCTCCGAGTCAGATGTTTCCTGGTCCTTCTGCTGTAGGGTATCATCCACACTATGTGAGACAGCCCCAAGGTGTGTGTGGGTGTAGTGTGCAAGTGAAGTAGTTACATGTACATGTGTGTGTGTGTACATTCTTAGCTCATAATGTAGTCTACCAGATATCTGGGTGATTGCTATAAGAAGCCATATATGTGAGCGGATTTGAGAAAAGGTCCAATTTCGTGCGGTTGATCGATTTTGAGTAAGTGACTCCTTGTTAAAGCGGAATGGTTGAGCTGTCTATTGCTCATTGTTGCGCTTCGATATCTGCTCCCGTTCCTGAGATACGCTCTCCTAAAGTACAAAATTACGCTCGGTACGAATAGGGATAACGGCATTTAAACACTTACTTTTGGTTATAGCCAAAATGGCGGATACGTTGGGGTGGTCGTCAAGGGAAGCATATCTGCCTCATCTTCGGCACAACAAGGTCTCCAAGTTCATCAAAAAAGATAAATTAGTATACGAATATTGACTTCAGCAGGACCTAGTTGCCATGAATAACGTGCGTAACTTTTCACACTCACGTGAATCATCCGTATACATCGCACATGACGGCCAACTGTGTAACTTTGTAGTCTTCAGTCAGTGGGTGGGTGTGTTGCAGACATGTGTGTGCTTGTGTGGGTGTACGGGTTAGAGTGTGGATGTTGTGTGATGTATGTGTGTGCATCTAATTCAGTTCATTCAATTGTCAGTGAAGTATTAAGGAATCAATGTAGCGGACCACATTGGTATTACCAGGAAATCTTCATGACTAATGGACAGCTAACAAAGCATGATTTCACCTTTGGATATAGCAAAGGTGACAATAGTCATTGTTGGCATCTTATGGTTGCCATTGTTTTTGTTTATTTATGCAATTAACTCTTTGCTAATATTTGTGGATTAAATTATTCGCCGATATCTTCTGAAACCACAAAACCCCTCAAAACCTTCATCCAACAAAATTAACAGGGCTTGCAGTAGCACTGCATTGTTGGCATCGGTTTCCATTGTATTTGTTTATTTATTCGAGTCTTCGCTGAATATTGTGGATTAATCTGTTCACCAATAGTATGGCCAGACACAAATTAATAATGCATGTGGTAGCAGTGTAATGTCAGGTGTGGTGGTGGTAGAGATGGACAGCTTCAGATCAACAGTTGTGGTTACACTATCAGTTAATGTGATGTGTACACATTTGTACTATTGTTGTATGAGGTGTATGTATTGTAACATGTTGTATAGTACTAACATCCTACATGTGTGTGTGTGTACATGTGCATGCATGAGTGCACCAGCACACATTCTGTTCATAAAGTCCCCTTTCCCGTTCTTCCTCACTCAGTTCCCCCTCCACCAAGAGCCACTCCCTTCACTCCCACTCAGTCCTTGTATACCACTGGGCAGATGTTCACTGGCTCGTCTGTTGTAGGGTACCAGCCACACAATGTGGGACAGCACCAAGGTGTGTGTGTGTGTGTGTGTGTGTGTGTGTGTGTGTGTGTGTGTGTGTGTGTGTGTGTGTGTGTGTGTGTGTGTGTGTGTGTGTGTGTGTGCGGGTGTGCGCTTCAATATTAATGCATGTTGTTGCCTATTGTCATATAGTGTATACCTTGTGTTCACATTATTGTGATAGTTATGTCTCTCAATCACTGCATTCTGCAGGGCCTGATAGAGGGTCAGCCTTGTTAAAGAGTGTGGGTGATTATGAGGAGGAGGTTGGTTGCTTGTGTGTGCTGTTTGTATGTGTGTGTGTGTGTGTGTGTGTGTGTGTGTGTGTGTGTGTGTGTGTGTGTGTGTGTGTGTGTGTGTGTGTGTGTGTGTGTGTGTGTGTGTGTGTGTGTGTGTGTGTGTGTGTGTGTGTGTGTGTGTGTGTGTGTGTGTGTGTGTGTGTGTGTGTGTGTGTGTGTGTGTGCGGGGGGGTTACAGTATATTCAACATGCAAGTATATAAGTGGAGTATTATAATTCAAATAATGTAATGTATTATATATCGCATGTACATATGCTGTATATATTATATTATATTATGTCTATACTACTTTTTGACATATCCTCTTATTATAGTTGAGGCATTTCTCTGACAACCTCCGCAAGCACTATGCTAAGATGAATGTGGTGGAAGACCGATACAGAAGGCATCAGAAGATGGGGTTTATAAACTTAGCAATGTCTGAATTCAAGTTAGACTGTGAGGATGACCACCGGCGGTTTGTTCGCTCGTTAACTGAAGGAGTGGACAAGGTTTTCACAGAGCGAAAGAGTATGGTTAAATACGAGGACATTCTGACACTAGTGAAAAGTGACCATCTGGTGGTGATCAGTGGTGCCCCCGGCACAGGCAAGAGCACCTTGGCCAAGAAACTCTGTAAGGATGCATCCAGGGACGTGGAATCACTCGGTTACAAGTTGGTGGTGATGGTGGAGCTTCGTGACCTCATCCCTCTCACATGCCTTCAGCAGTCATCTTCATTTGAACTTAAACACCTGATGGAGTTGTTTGAGCAAGCCGGTCATATGGAGAGTGTTGTTCAGACAATGAAAGCTACCCGCGGTGCTGACATGTTACTGATACTGGACGGGTATGACGAACTTCCTCATGAGCTTCGTCACAGCTCCTTCTTCATTGACCTGCTGACCCACTCCCTGAAGTCACCTCTCCCACACAGCCATGTCATCCTCACCTCTCGCTCTATCGTGATGAGTGAGATTTACCATCACTTTCGGTCTGCAAAGATTTCCTTTATCAACATAGAAGTCCTGGGCTTCACCAGTGAACAAATACGACAATATATAGAGATTTATTTCCATGAAGAAGGCAAATCCGAACTGTCTGCAAAGCTGTGTGCCAAACTGGACAGTCTTCCCCACATCAAAGGCCTCTGTGCCATTCCAGTTGTGCTTTCCATTATTTCTCGCGTGTTCTTGTCCAAGAAGGACCTGCCCCCAACCTTAACACAGATATATGACGATTTTATCTGTGAGACACTGTCCCCAATGTTTCCAGGCCTGCAGAGTGCACTCAAGCTCCCTTGCCAAGATCATGACTTTCTCAAACTGTGTGAAATAGCGTATCACTGCACCAAACAGCAGAAATTGATTTTCACTACATCAGACCTCAAGGGACTCCAGGGCAAATATGGCGACCGTGAGACTGGATGCAACCTACTCACTGCAAGACCCATAGACAAGCTGCGCTTTGTCATCGTTGAGAGCTTCTACTTCATTCACCTCACCGTCCAGGAGTTCCTTAGTGCAGTGTACATTGCACTACAGGAGGTCACAGTTCAGTGTGCAATCTGGGAGGAGCACCTTGGGCAGCCTCACATGGCACAGACGTGGAGGTTTTATTCAGGACTCAGTAAACTGGCACACTATGACCTCCTTCAGAACAGCAACATTAGGTGTATCAAAGGGTTTGATGAGCTTCTGATGCAATCACTCTTTGAGACTCAATGTTCAGCTTTAGTTGATAGATTGGTGCCAAGTGTCCTGGGAGAAGAGGTACGAGTGTATCCTAAGACAAGTTATGATAGCATGGCCTTTGGATTCTGTCTACAGCATCATTCATTACTCCAACATCTTGAGGTAGTTCTTCCTGGTGGTGGTGTTCACACTGAGGTAAAACGCCTACTGGAGCCTGTTCTGTGCTCCCAACAGCTTCAGACACTGACCATTGAAGGTGAGTTGTTGTAGAGTAAGCACTAGTGCATGGTCAGACATGAGGTATTGCACCTCACAATGTATGTACAGTTGTGCATAGCATTAATATACAGTGTGTATCCTTGTATGTATTCCATCCACAAGGTAGTTGATGGCCCTTTGATGTTCAGGGGTATGTTATACATGTATGCAGTGTTTTACTTGATTAAAGCACTTTAGCAATAAATGAGAATGTAACTTCATTTTATAATACTGCGAGAAAAGGAAAAATGCAACAATGCAAAATGAATGACTCACTTCGCTTTTACAGTATTTTCATGGCATGATGCCACCTGCAATAATTGTATTCATTGAACTTTGTTATGAGATCTTGTGACACTAGCCGAATCAAATGTCAGAGGTCAGACATTCATTGAATTTATCTACACGCCATGTTGTTTTGATTTTGCTAATGAGTTGATGTCACATTTGTGTCACCACTGTGTGTCACTCATGTGGTGTTGCTGTGAACAGGAGATGGTATTGTTGACAGTGTTCCACTTTGTCACTTTTCAAGTTTGCCTTTTAATTTTGTAGTGTATTTGGAGAACGAATCTTCTGTAAATGCATGACCTATGGTTGCTAGGTAACACACGATACCAGTGAGTGCTGCTCTTCCCATAACTACATTCATAGTGTGTTGTCATTGACTACAGATGGTGATGATGACTGGAGGGATGTAGACGGCCTCCTTGAGAATATCATGTTACAAGAAAGCGGAAACTGTGGTAAGAGTGGGTATACACATACATGTATTGTAGGGTTTTAGTTGGAGCCAATAAGGTCTGCCCAGTTTCCGTCAGGGTAGAATGAGTAACACAGCATGGTGAGGTATCCACATTTGTACTGGCATTGCCATACATGTTCACTTGGTAGTGTTTACGTGGAGTGGCTCTGCATGAACTGCTCTGACACTGTGTACCACTAGCCACTGTTGTGGTGTGATGGTGGGCAATGAATGTCATTATGAGTTGCAGAATGTGTCGCCCATGTTTAGAGTTGACTGAGTGCATGACGTATTGTTATGTTTGCCTTTCACAGATGGTGCCTTAAAAGGACACTTTGGCAAGGTGTACTTGGAGCACCCTCCCCTCAGCACAGCAGTGAAGTTGCTGTGTCTGCAACATGTGACAGAGATTGAGTGTGGGAACATACAAGAATGTGAGGTAAGCTTCAGTGTGAGATGGAATGATCATGCCTTTGAAACTCCATTAGTATATGATTTTCATGGTAACAGAAAGTACATTCATACGTACTACTTCTTCAGGTGATGTATTGGTGCATGGTGCATCCCTCGGCCTTCAACCTTGGGAAATATCCCCTAATACATCCCCGCAAGTGTGGTGTATTTTATTACATATGACAGTTTAGATAATATCCACTGATGGCAAACAGTAGTGACAATGTCAAATGGTGTTTGTCTCCATCCCACTGCATGATGGACTTTGTTGATGTCTTATTCTGCAGGCAATGGACCATGAGGTCTTGATGGAGATGGGAAGGTCACTCTCGGGAAACAAGACCATGAACAAGCTGAAACTGAATGATGATGAAGGAGGTGATATTGTGACTCTACCCAAGCAGTTCTGTTGTCACCTTCTCCTTGGAATCGGAAGAAATTCTTCCCTGTCAGATGTGTACCTGTCCTTTGACCCACAGAACTGGGATTGTCCGTCCTGATGATGGTAGGTTGGTGTATGTCAGTCACATATTGTGTGACTCAGTTGGATGTAGTGTATAGTACGTAACAAGCAATAGTGAGGACGTCTGTGTAAAGTTAAGTATGTATACGTAGGTATTGTATTTACATGTTCAACTCTACACCTGTTTCCCTACCCAGTGCCTGCAGGTGGTCAAGGGAGTGTACAACATCTTACTCTGTGGGGTGTTCCAGTGGACGTGTTGGCAAACATGTTCACCTGGTTCAGTGCTGTCAAGGAACTGAAGTGTAATTACATCCAACCCCCACAAGAGGTACAGTGTGTGCACATGTACAGTGTGGATTGTGATGCACTAGTCTTTTGTACAAATCACTATTTGTCAGTGTTTTGATTATGGACGTTATAGCATATCACCTTGTCTAGGAATTGTGGCAATTGTGAGGTCGCTCCACGTTTTGGGCTAGTTCTGGGGCAGATGGGATTTTTTGATCATTGCAGAAGAACATAATAAAGATATGACTGTTAATATGGTAGACACCTCAAATGGAAATATGTGTTACTAGTGTGCGTTTCTATGCAGAAAGTTTTGAAGTTGGAGTTAATGAAACGAAGGGAAATGGGTGTGTTGACAACACTGTGGAAGTGTTTCACGCAGAAAAATTTCTTTGAATGAAAAGCAGCTAATTCCAGTGTCCTCATGCACTTAAACTCAAGAAGGCACTGTACAGCCAATATCCACTTGACAGAGAGAGGCTGTGTCGCTTGCTAAAGTGCAACAGTTGTACATGTACTTACACAAGTCTTGTCCCCACACCCAGCACCAGGCAGGCTGTTGGTAGAGGAAGTGGAGGGAACATTTTGAGGGGGTGGGGCTCCTACCGTGTAGGGAGTGAGGCTCTGTAACACTTACAATTCCACTTTTTGCATTTCACAGAGCCAGTCTAATCATGTAGCTATCAGTATATGCATTCGCTGTATGCTAGTACGTACATATACTGGCATACAGATTGACTCTGTCACATGCCATAGTGTGTCCCTGTGTGTATGTGTGTGTGTGTGTGTGTGTGTGTGTGTGTGTGTGTGTGTGTGTGTGTGTGTGTGTGTGTGTGTGTGTGTGTGTGTGTGTGTGTGTGTGTGTGTGTGTGTGTGTGTGTGTGTGTGTGTGTGTGTGTGTACGTGTGTACGTGTGTGCACATATAGGGGGAGGCAATGGCATAGACTTGACTTCATACCCTCAGAGACCTGCCTGGTGCTGAGTGTGGACAAGACATTGCTGTATACATGTAGCTGTTGTTGTGTTGTGACATGGAATAGGATGAAACTCTATTTCAGCAAGTGATGTAGGCTCTCCCTGCTGAGTAGATACAAAGCTGACACTGTTTGATGCCTTTCCCAAGTTTTTGTGTGCGAGGGAAATTACAATTAGGTGCTGGTTTTCAGTCAAAGAAACCTTTCTGCAAGAAGCTCTTCCACATAGTTGCCAATGTATTCATATCTCTTTGTTTCATTCCAAATATCAAACCATTCTGGGGGTGCCTACGCATGGCAGTGATATTTGTTTGCATACGAGGTGTCTGCCATTTTAATAAAATTATTATTCCATAATTATTCCATGTTTCCAAACTCCCTAGCAGATGTATACAGACATGTAGCTGTGACATTACCATGGAAATCATGCTTGTGGGCTGCAAACTCTAAAACGTATAATATATCGTTTCCATGGTAACAGAAAGTACATTCACACATACTAAATGTTCAGGTGATGTATTGGTGCATGGTATATATCCCTCAGCCTTCAACCTTGGATAATATCCCCTAATGCATCCCCACAACAACTGTGGTATATATTTTATTACATATGACAACTTTGATAATGTCCACTGATGGCAAACATTAGTGACCGTGTCAAATGGTGTTTGTCCCCATCCCACTGCATGATGGACTGTGTTGATGTCTTATTCTACAGGCAATGGACCATGAGATTCGGATGAAGATGGAAAGATCACTCTCAGGAAACAAGACCATGAACAAGCTGACACTGAGTGAGGAGGGTGATGTGTCTCTACCCAAGCAGTTCTGTCGTCACCTTCTCCTTGGAATCACAAGAAATTCTTCTCTGTCAGATGTGGACCTGTTGTTTGTCCCACAGTCATGGGATTGTCCTGATGATGGTAGGTTGGTGTATGTCAGTCACATATTGTGTGACTCAGTTGGATGTAGTGTATAGTGTGTAGCAAGCAATAGTGAGGACGTCTCTGTGAAGTTAAGTATGTATACGTAGGTATTGTATTTACATGTTCAACTCTACACCTGTTTCCCTTCCCAGTGCCTGCAGGTGGTCAAGGGAGTGTGCAACATCTTACTCTGTTCGGTGTTCCAGTGGACGTGTTGGCAAACATGTTCAGCTTGCTCAATTCTGTCAAAGAACTGGAGTGTCGTTACATCTGTCCCCCACAAGAGGTACAGTGTGTGCACATGTACAGTGTGGATTGGGATGCTCTATCTCTTTTGTACATATCGCTACTTGACAGTGTTTTGATAATAGATGTTATAACATATCACCTTGTCTAGGAATGACTGTTCTGTAGGCATGTGTATGGTCACTCCACATTTTGGGGGTAGTTCTGTAGCAGATGTATACAGATATGTAATAGCTTAGATAATGGCCACTGATAGCAAACAGTTTACTCACATTGGCAGTAATAGTCACTGAGAAGGTGAGTGGGATACAGTACTTTCATGATAGATGATTGCAGCAGAGCCTCCCAGGAGACACTCACCCCTACAATTAATGCTCTTTATTTACTATCAAGTGTAAGTAATAGTATACATGTTTGTTCACTGTTCACTGGGTTCACGTCTACTGTCCATTTTTGCCCCTCGTACTGCTGCCCATTGAAGGGGTGCTGCCAGGTCACTGGTGGTGATAGCTAGTGCATATCATTTGTGTTCTGTGCATGTGTTGTGTGTATGTGTGTTGTTTGTTATATGTTGTGTGTACCCTGCATGTTTGTGTGTCAGAGTGTGCTGTGTGACAAGGAGGGCACTTTCCACCCTTGAGGTAGACATGGCCCTGTTGTCAGTGAGTAGGCTGGTGTGTGGTGCATGGTCTCTGGAGCAGAATGTTGTGTTGACATTGTCCTTGCTGACTCACCTCATTGTGAGCTGTGTCAGTGTGTCTGTAGGATGTTTCTGACCAGAGTTATTTCTTCATGCAGGATGGAGTGCGAGAAGAAGAACTTAAGTGGAATGAAATGGAATGGGCTCTGGCTGGAATGAGTGGACTGGAGAAGATGGTGCTGGGAACGGATGAAGATGTAAGTTTGAGGTGTCATTACACTAGATTGACTACTTGCCAAGTGCTTAGTGCACAAGGCATGTGATTGTGATGTGTGGTCCGAGTGCCAGCTAGTGTTTGTATGTGTATGTAAGTATAACCTGAGCTCCTCCCACATGCCATGGTGAACGAGGAAGTTGTACTGTCAAACCAACCCATCAACCATGTGGCTACTGTGTGTGTGTGTGTGTGTGTGTGTGTGTGTGCGTGTATTCCTGCTATTAGTTGTTATGTCACTGTGTTTCTGTGTCTTTTCTTTTCACATTGGACTTACATTGCTCCTCCCTTAATTGGTAGGTGCCAGACTCACTGATGTTAAAATTTGGAATTAACGTTTTGAAGGTCATTTCTAAGAAGAACAGTATTGGTGACTTTGTATTGTACGACTGGCATAAGAGAGGAGAGCTACTCACTGAGATACTAACGAGACTAACACCTGATGAGAGTAGCAGGTTCTCAATTGGACAGTACATTGACACCTACCCCTGCATCCGCCTCTCTCCATCAAGTGAGTACTGACAGTATTGTTGTCTGAATAGTACACAGTATTGTTTTGGTACACACACATAAGTACAGTATTATGTTATGCGATAACATCAAAGCACATTATTACACATGTACACCTCCTTCACTTCCTATCTATATATGACAGATGATAATGATAGTGATGATTACTTTCATGATAGCAGTGATGGCAGCAGTGACAATAATGACAGTGATGACAATGATGGCGGTGATTACAGTGATGGCCATTCTACTCTTTCCAGTGATGATGGTAACAGCTCCCCCCTCTCTCTATCAGTTTAGCACTTGGTGTCACACTATACTATGTTGGTAGTTGGTGTAGTGCCTGTGGACACCTGGGAGAGGGCCATTTTGTGTATGATGTGCTTGTTAGTATCATGTAATCAGATAACATCAAAAGCACATATAGCCTTGTTACCCACATGTGCAGGAGCTGTGGGGAAGTACCCTAACATGACACAGGCTGCCAGTGACCTCAGGTCTATCAGTGGGCAGTGGCCACAAGTACTGCCAGGTGGGTGGGGTGAGTGGGTGGGGTGAGTGGGTGGGGTGTGAGTGGGTGGGCGGATGGCCAGTGTACGAGTGGGTGTGGTGAATGAGCAGAGTGTGAGTGGGTATAGCCTTGTAACCAGTCACTAGCTACTTCCATTCCGACTTCCGCACGGGAGGTCATAATGGAAGTAGGTACTGGGTATAAGGCTATAGTGTGTGTGTATGTGGTGTGTGAGTGGGTGGGTGTTTCACATAACTACGTTATGAGTGGGTAGGTGCATAGTCCTGCCATTTCCCTCTCTTTTCATGCATTCACATGTCATCCAGGAGCACACCACATTGTACAAGACCATCCTTCCAGTGATGATGGTAACAGCTCCCTCCTCTCTCCATCAAGTGAGCACTTGGTGTCACACTATACTATGTTGGTAGTTAGTGTAGACATGTGGTGCCTGTGGACACCTGGGAGAGGGCCATTTTGTGTATGATGTGCTCGTTAGTATCATGTAATCAGATAACATCAAAAGCACATATAGCCTTGTTACCCACATGTGCAGGAGCTGAGGGGAAGTACCCTAACATGACACAGGCTGCCAGTGACCTCAGGTCTATCAGTGGGCAGTGGCCACAAGTACTGCCAGGTGGGTGGGGTGAGTGGGTGGGGTGAGTGGGTGGAGTGAGTGGGTGGGCAGATGGCCAGTGTATGAGTGGGTGTGGTGAATGGGTGTGGTGAATGAGCAGAGTGTGAGTGGGTATAGCCTTGTAACCAGTCACTACTTCCATTCTGACTTCCGCACGGGAGGTCATAATGGAAGTAGGTACTGGGTATAAGGCTATAGTGTGTGTGTATGTGGTGTGTGAGTGGGTGGGTGTTTCACATAACTACGTTATGAGTGGGTAGGTGCATAGTCCTGCCATTTTCCTCTCTTTTCATGCATTCACATGTCATCCAGGAGCACACCACATTGTACATTGCAACAGCCGTCCATCAAGGAAGAGACCAGCTGTACCACTGCCAAGTGAGCCTTGCAGTTCAAAGAGAGGCAGAAGTGGCAGAGAAGGAGGACAGAGGTAGCTGTGATGAGGTGAGGAGGAGGAGGGACATGCACTTCTAGTGTGTCCACATGTCATGTGTTGGCAGTGTGTCCCTATAGCTGTGAGCCCTCTGGACCAGTCAGTAGACCAGTCAGTGTGCACTCCTCCTCCTCCTCCAGACCTCCTTTGAGCAGTGTATCTTGCTCCTACACAGACTGAAGAGGACAGTGTCTGGTGGGACTGTACACAAAGGACATGGACTGGGTGTAGTGTAGGGAGCACTGCATGGGTTATTTGTAATTGCATGACAGTTTTTGCATGAATTTTCATCAGTTAATTTTTCTTTGATTACTTTGAAACACAGCACTGTCCCATCACTGCACACACAATATACCCTCACATGTATACGAAATGTTAGAACTTGTAAGAATTTCAATCACTACTGATTTGTACAATGTAATAAATGCCCGGTAGCATGTCCAAACAATGTCTTGAATTTCATTAATTAGCAATAGTTTAATTATAATAATTTTATAATTCATGCACGTGCATGCATGTGCAGGCAAATGAGTTAATTGAATCGATCTCTGTGTGCATGGGCCACACGTATGTACAGCCAGCCATGGCTACTTGACCTCATTGCCAATGCTATGTATACACACGTCTAGCAATCAGCAGAGCAGGTTTGGCATGTGCATGTGTGTGGCAATTGCAAATGAATTAATTGAATCTCTGGGCCACATGCAGCTCGACCTCATCGCCAAGTAATGGCCAGTGCTATGTATACGCACGTCTTGCATGCAATCAGCAGATCACAGGTTTGGCTGTGCATTCAAGCACCATAGTTAGTTAGTTACAATTAAAGCTATACAATAATTATGACAACATTGTATTGTCCACTAAACTCTACAAAAAACTATGCACATTGCAGAGAGCAGCTCTTAACACCAAATACAAACTATATAGTATATAGCCTATATAGCGACCAGATTCCACACTAGTGCTATTAGCTATTATACATGTCTAGCTATGTGTATACTAGACAGTTGTCAGCTTGTCATGTACAAGATGGTTGCCTATGGCAACAGGGCAATGGAGAACAAAATGGCCACCATAGCAACACTAGCCGTGGACACTTTGATGGTTCCAGCAGAGCTGTCTGCTATGTCTAAGGAACAAAACAAATGACAGGTTACCAATCACAGCATGTCAATCTTCAGTCCCATACAGAACAACAATGTGATCTCAGAAGTGTGTTACCAGTGGATTCGCCAACACAACTAGCTATGAGGCACTACAGCATTTCGGTAAAAATTAGCTATTAGACATTTGCCAAAGCAACACGACATGGCCTGCTCAGTGGATTACACCAACCCATGCACCATCTCCCATAGTTGTGTGTGTGAAATGCAGCTGTTTAAGAGCTATAGCTAAGCTAGGGGCTGCTGAATACTGTACATGTACTTCTACGGACCCCCCACCCCGCCTCCCCTTCCATCACAGAAAGTAATCTGTCATTGCTGTTGTTATCTAGCCTCATTCATGCACCATGAATGAGGCTGAACTGACCACAATGTCACGAACCCCTTCACTCACCTGCACTCACAGCCCGGCTCAGCCTAGTGCTAGTGATGACACTAAGAGTTCCATTGGAGAAGTTCCCTACACAAGGAAGTAGGGAGGGGAGGTAAGTACAAAGGGGGAAGAATAGCTTTAAAGCACTCAACATCCTACAAAACATGCAAAACTGAGATATACAGGCATTGAATGGGGAATCAGTGTTATACAATGCATTCAATCGTCTTGTTTACTGCACCAAAAGGTGCATACACACACTTCAATCTTGAATACAGCGGATTGCTTCGGGCATTAGTTTGTAACAGTGTTTAAAGCATGCCTGCCTGAATAAATCAGACATAAATAGACTAATCCACTGAGGAGGAATGAGTTTCATAATTCCCAAAACCATGCCATGGGGATGGGAGGGGCAGTTGGGGATGGGAGGGGCAGTGGGGGATGGGAGGGGCAGTAGTAAGTGGGAGGGGCAGTAGGGAATGGGAGGGGCTGTAGGGGAGTTGGAGGAGCAGTAGTGGATGGATGGGAGGGGCAGTGGGTGATGGGAGGGGCAGTAGGGGATGAGAGGGGCAGTACGGGATGGAAGGGGCAGTGGGAGATGGGAGGGGCAGTAGGGGATGGAAGGGGCAGTGGGAGATGGGAGGGGCAGTAGGGGATGGGAGGGGCAGTAGGGAATGGGAGGGGCAGTGAGAATGGGAGGGACAGTTAGGGATGGGAGGGGCAGTAGGGGATGGGAGGGGCAGTGGGGAATGAGAGGGGCAGTAGTAAGTGGGAGGGGCAGTAGTAAGTGGGAGGGGCAGTAGGGAATGGGAGGGGCTGTGGGGGGGTTGGAGGAGCAGTAGTGGATGGATGGGAGGGGCAGTAGTAAGTGGGAGGGGCAGTGGGAGATGGGAGGGGCAGTAGTAAGTGGGAGGGGCAGTAGTAAGTGGGAGGGGCAGTAGTGGATGGGAGGGGCAGTGGGAGATGGGAGGGGCAGTAGTAAGTGGGAGGGGCAGTAGTAAGTGGGAGGGGCAGTGGGGGATGGGAGGGGCAGTAGTAGATGGGAGGGGCAGTAGTAAGTGGGAGGGGCAGTAGTAAGTGGGAGGGGCAGTAGGGAATGGGAGGGGCAGTTGGGGATGGGAGGGGCTGTGGGGGATGGGAGGGGCAGTAGGAGATGGGAGGGGCAGTAGGGAATGGGAGGGGCAGTAGGGGATGGAAGGGGCAGTGGGAGATGGGAGGGCAGTAGGGGATGGGAGGGGCAGTAGGGGATGGGAGGGACAGTTAGGGATGGGAGGAGCAGTATGGGATGGGAGGGGCAGTGGGAGATGGGAGGGGTAGTGGGAGATGGGAGGGGCAGTGAGAATGGGAGGGGCAGTTAGGAATGGAATGGGCAGTAGGGGGATGGGAGGGGCAGTAAGGGGATGGGAGGAGCAGTAGTGGATGGGAGGGGCAGTGGGAGATGGGAGGGGCAGTGGGAGATGGGAGGGGCAGTGGGAGATGGGAGGTGGCATCAGCAACAACAATAGAGACATTAAAGCACTGCAAGGAGGGAAGGAGAGGGAGAGGCTGGGAAAGGTGCATACACACACTTGAATACAGCAGATTGCTTAGGGCATTAGTTTGTAACAGTGTTTAAAGCATGCCTGCCTGAATAAATCTATATATTAATGTGCTTGTTCGACCGTCCGTCCGACCGAGTAGATTAACACTTCTCCCGCAGCGTGCGTGTGTGCGATCCACGTGAAACTCCGGATTATTACGGGGCAACGTATGGAGAGTGTCATAAGGGGGTAGACTGAAGAGGAGTCGCTGGGCCCGAGGAGAGAGCCGCAAGAATTCCCTCCTTTAGGGAATAAGACGCCATGTTTTTCGCGGGCTACACTACAGGCAATGAAGGAGTGCTAGTTGCGTAGAAGCCCACAGAAGGCGGGCTCTTTTATGACGCGCTACACTAGAGGCAATGAAGGAGAGCCGTAGTGTAGAAGCCCGCAGAAGGCGGGCTCTTCCATATTATAATGTGAAAAGGAGAAGGCAAAAGGAAAGGGAGAGGGAGGCGGAGATAGAGGAGCAGGAGGAGCAGCAAGACGCTGACAGGGAGAGGGAGGCAGAGAGGAGCAGGAGGAGGAGGGAGGTGCAGCAAGATGCTGACAGGGAGAGGGAGGCAGAGAGGGGCAGGAGGAGGAGGGAGGCGCAGCAAGATGCTGACCAGAGAAGGACAAGTGCAAGGGTGAGGCAGCAACAGAGAAGAGCTACTACACCAGCTGTTACTGGGAGTGGCAGAGTCTACCTGGGGCCCATGACTACAGTGTGTCACCATTGGAAACACCATCATAGAAGTGCTGTGGGAGGAGCACTGTTGTGGGATCACTGTCGTTGGAGGGCCGTTTCATAATTCCCAAAACCATGCCAAGTGAAGCTACAGTGTCAGCGCTAATGGGAGTCAGAAATATTCCTAAAGAGCTAAAGTCAAATTCTCTTGTAGCATTATGCACATGCATCAAGCGAGTTGTAAGGCTTCATAAGTGACAGGTACTGTATAATACATATGTATGGTAAGCATGCCAGTGAAATGTGCATAATTTAGTGTGGATATGTGCATTAGTGCCATTTGGAAACTGTACTTTCTGGCAATTGACACACACACACACACACACACACACACACACACACACACACACACACACACACCTTGGATCTGTCTCACAATGTGTGGGTGGTACCACACACCAAACGGGCCAGTGAGTGAGTGGGAGGAAAGGGGGGCCATCTTGGTGTAGGGAGAACTGAGTCAGGAGAAAGGGAAGAGGGGAATCCGTGAACAGGGTGGACATAGACACACACACACACACACACACACACACACACACACACACACACACACACACACACACACACACACACACACACACACACATACTCAGGTAATCACATGCATACACTCATGCGCACACACACGCACACACGTAACTGAGTCAGGAGAAATGGAAGAGAGGAATCAGTGAACATGGTGGACATAGACACAAACACACACACAGACAGGATGGGCTAGCGGGGGATGGGAGGGGCAGTAGGGGATGGGAGGGGCAGTGGGGGATGGGAGGGGCAGTAGGGGATGGGAGGGGCAGTAGGAGATGGGAGGGGCAGTAGGGGATGGAATGGACAGTGAGGGATGGGAGGGACAGTGGGGGATGGGAGGGGCAGTAGGGGATGGGAGGGGCAGTAGGGGATGGGAGGGGCAGTGGGGGATGGGAGGGGCAGTGGGGGATGGGAGGGTTAGTGGGGGATGGGAGGGGCAGTGGGAGATGGGAGGGGCAGTGGGGATGGAATGGACAGTGAGGGATGGGAGGGACAGTGGGGGATGGGAGGGGCAGTGGGGATGGGAGGGACAGTGGGGGATGGGAGGGGCAGTGGGGAAGGAAGGGGCAGTGGGGGATGGGAGGGGCAGTGGGGATGGGAGGGGCAGTAGGGGATGGAATGGACAGTGAGGGATGGGAGGGACAGTGGGGGATGGGAGGGGCAGTAGGGGATGGGAGGGGCAGTAGGGGATGGGAGGGGCAGTAGAGAATGGGAGCGGCAACAATGAACATGAAATATCAACAGAGTTGTATGCACCATTACAACAGTAGAGAGGTTTCCCAGTATTCTCACTGAGGTGGCATCTCCGAGTGTTTTCAGAGGTGGAGCTTCACGTGTCATGGATGAGCTCTTGACTGTGAACGAGTCTTTAAGGAGGTCTGTATTGTCATTACAGCACTGCAAGGAGGGAAGGAGAGGGAGAGGCTGTACATGTGTGAAATGAGAAGGGCTGTCTACATTGACAGCAAGTGATGGATAAGGTCATGTGGCCAATAGCATGACATCACATGGGACAGTCTGTGTTCATGTTCACTGCACAAGGGGTGGGTGTTGGTACAAACAACAGACCATCAAGTCACACAGAGCAGTGGGGATGCAATAACAACACCCCGGGGAGCAAAAGGGATGGAGTGTGAACACTAGGGGAGGGATTAGGTAAACATCCCCCCTCCCCTTCCCCCACACAACACACACAACACACACAGGGAGACATCAACCAATGACCTAACCCATCCCCCCCCTTACACACACAGAGACAACATTGGAGCAACCAATGACCTAACCCATCTAGCTATTCAAGACCACTAACCACTGACAAGAACAGTGGGTGGTGCTAACAGCTACTAGGTTGTTTGAAGGACTCTCACTGCACACACACACCACCACACACACAGTCCTCCTCAGTCAGTGGCTCAGTTGTGGACTCAACAACTGTCGAGAGGACAGCAGTAGCTACGAGGATGGGACAGGACAGGGAGGAAGGAGGGAGGGAGATGAGGATGTGGTGTGAACAGAACTGCGTCTCAGCAGTCTGCACCTTCACTGAACTAAGTCATCCAACGCCCACTGACAAAGGAGTCGACTCAAACAAGACTCCGTCACTACCACACAGTTCCCCTCTGCCCAGCGCCCCCAGTGCCCTCACCTCATCAGTTGGTCACTAGTTGAGATGTGACGCAGTCCCGTACTATTCTCTGTTGTGACGGACGGTGTCTCCTCAAACAGACACGCACTCATCCTCCTCCAAAGTCCACTCTTAACGTGACCTCTCTAAAGCGACCCACGGAACAGATACTACCTCAACTAGTGCACGTGTTCTAAACATGGCGTCACGGAAGGGAGTGTAACTAGGGGATTTCCCAAGCCGCATCCCACTCAGTAAAATGGCAACCTAGCAAGAGGGCCGTCGATATCGTGTCTAGATCGTACTCCTTCGATCAGCGAACAGTTTGAACAAAGAGCTTGGTGAGTTTAAACTTATTTGTGTCCTACGTAAATCTAATGACAGTTGGGGTACTTTAGTGTGTGCTAGAACCTAGGATCCGCTGCAGGTTGAATTTTTCGCTGATCAGATCATCCGTGTCTTTTCTGAGAGGATGGCGCCACACTAGCTGCCCCAGATTGCCTGATTATACTACACTGGCAATCTGAATTGATCCAAACACTCAATTATGCGTGTGCATGACACTGACCTATGCCATTTATTATATGCTCCTCATTGTTTTACTGTACTGTGTTACCATTTATGAGATTTTGTGTACATCACTGCGCAAGAAAACTTTAGTGTGCTAGAATGAGTATTTCCGCCAATCACACGCCCTCTGTGTAGCTCTTGACTATCAGCTCTCAGTGCATATTCAGTGTTGTTAGCCGCATTAGTTGGCACGCCAATTAACCTGGCTAGCTAAACTGATTCTCCATCAAACTTGAGAGGGTGGAGCCTGTTCATGTGTAATGTTGTGTAGTGTGTTTGTGTCCCTGTACACCTCACCCTTCATCTGAGAGTGCTGCTCATCTCATTTCTGTACTGCATACTTTACTGGTGGATCATTCCTACTGACCATTTATCCTCTAGTTGTACAAACATGCAAGCACTGCTCAACCAGTTCCCTCATTCTGTCCCATGGTAGAACATGAGGCACTCCCACAATCGCTACAGAGCTCCTACTTGTGGTTTACGCCCAACCTATCGACCAACCATCTTTGGTCCTGCCAGACCAGGAAGTGTTCCAGGACATGTCGTATTCCTTGTTCTAACAGTGACGTGTGTGTTCTTCCTGTGTCTATTCCTGTGGACGGCTGTGTGCATCTCAGCACAGCTCATCGCTCCTTCACCTTCAGAGACACCAGTGTCAGGTTGGTGTGTTGATCATGGCATGCGTTCTGTGTAAGATGTGTCACACTGTGTACAAACTAACATTGGTGATTCATAGTACATGTAACTGCCAAGCACCTGTTGAGCTGGTGCTTTGTTGTGGAGTGTGCCCACATCACACTTCGTCATCTCTGTCATACCTCCACCCAGACTCCATGTTCATTGACTTGTTGCTATTCCATTCTGTACTTAGACCCCAACTGTCCCAATCCTCACCTGGGTAATGGTCTGCTCTGTGTTGGGTGGCCTCGTACTGAAGTGATTGACAATTGCCTGAGTTGTCTGTTTGGAGAGAGGACGTCGCACAACCCTGGATTGTGCCGTTTGGGCTGCCCACTACCGGTAGTGAATGTGGAGTGTGGTGACCACCTCAAAATCAGTCCCTTTGAGTTCCGACTACAAGATACTCTTCTCCACTTGTCAATGTGGAGCCCTCACACAGTAAGGGTTACTGACTGCATGTACTGCCTCCTTCTCCACACGGGTATGATGTGACATTGCACGGCTGGGTTGGTTGTGTTAATGGCTCTGTTATATGAATCCACTGCCATACCTCCATGTACACGTGTGAATCCAGTTCCCTTAGGTTAACCTACACAGCTTGTACAAGTTACTGCTGTAGCCATGCACACACCATCAGGCCATGCAGGCAAATGGTTACCTTCCCAACCGTCAGGAGTTGTGTTGTTCTCCTTGCTATAAAGGTTCCTGTGGCTCGTAAAGGGCCAAGTGGACAAACCCATCTTTATCCTACTGTGACAAGCTACAACCCGGCCTATAATGACATGATTGAGAAGACGGCTGAAATTCTTGAGTTCATCCTTTGTCAATCCACATTGGTTGCCCTTGACCTATTCCTCCACCTGGCGTTAAGTGTACATGAAGGACTCCCTCACTCGACCAAGAGGCAGAGAGGTCGGAAGGCAAGGTTATCATCAGGTGAGGTGGTTGCTATGGAAACAAGTACTATTAGTACATTGCCAGTACTAGCTGATTCCGTTAGCTACTGCCAACACTTCCTGTCAAATGTAGGTAACAGACGCTGCCCACACCAGAAGACATGTGACGTCCTGTGCACTTTAGCATGCCGTCTATCAACTCTAACCATTGTCTGTATTTCAGGTGGAATGAGGTGAGTTCTGTTGAAAAGTACTTTTTATACACATTTATATATTTTGTGCACCTCTGTTATAGTTGTAATGAATGTTAATGCTAACCTGATGCTATTCATTTTGCAGGTACAACCATCGAGCAGTGTTGAAGCAGCTTTGCAGTCTACTGGTGAAATTCCCTTCACTGAAGCTACGGAGAGGATTAAAGTATGCAAGGAGAGTACGTGGTCATTCAGTGATGTCGTTCACCATCCCAAGGTCCTGTGTGAGCCACATTAGGGTAAGTGAGCACCACCACACTTTTCTGCATACCCTGCAGCTGTCACAGTGTCATGTGTAACACATTCCTCTATCACTTTTGACTTCCTCTCTACCATGTGTCAGTGTCTCAAAGGTTATTTCCCTTGCTCTCCCCACAGTTCAAGGACTCCAGTTCCTGCCTTGCATTCACAAGGCATTTGGCCCTCCTTGTCTGGATGTTGTCTCCTGTTGTGTCGCTTCATCCCTATTTCTTCCTACGAGCACTTTTACTTCTGGCTGGCGATGTGGAGGCCAACCCTGGACCTATCCAAGGTAAGGAGATGCAATACCAGGTCAGTATTGTTGTATGGAACTGTATGGGGTTAATTTTGTGGATTATGGATTGTTATTTTATTTGCAGCGCTTACTTCCATGGATGCTGGATCAATTATTTTGTATCTGCAGACTACAATTTTGCAACAATGCTACAATTTAAACTACCTGTGCAGTGTGATCATATCTAAGTAGAATCACCTTTTACAAAATAGTACAGAACCTATTGAAGCATTGGCACCATTTTTCTTTGGAAATTCACCATGTTTTCCTCGCTATATATAGTCATAGCACACCTCTCTGTCATTGTTGCAAAACAAGCTCAATTCCATTCCTGTGATGATAGTTTGGTTGTAAATATTAAATGATGACAAGAGATAGATAGACAAAACAGGCCTGGAAGCAGGAAGACATTCTCCAGGTCACTCTCGAGTACATCACAGTTCTTGTCCATTAGGTATGTAAGTTCATATGTAGAGCTATAGAGAAGGTGATAATAGTCATTGTTGGCAACTTGCAATTTTCATTGTCATTGTTTCTTTTGGCAATTCCTTACTAATTGATTGTGGATTAAATTATTCACTGATAGCTTCTGAAACCACAAAAAACGCAAAAATTCATCCCCACAAAATTGATAAGCCTATGGTAGCAGTGCAATGTTAGGTTTGGTGGTGGTGGTTCAGATGGACAGCTTCATATCAATAATTGTGGTTACACTATCAGTTAATGTAATGTATATGCATTTGTAGCGTGTAGTGTGTATGTGGGTGTGTGTGAATGGGCGATTCAGTGGGTGGGTGTGTATCAGACGTGTGTGTGCTTGTGTGGGTGTACAGGTTAGAGTGTGGATGTTGTGTGATGTAGGTGTGTGCATCTAATTCAGTTCATTCAATTGTCAATGAAGTATTAAGGAATCAGTGTATAGTGGACCACATTGCTATTACCGGGAAATCTGCTTGACTAATTGATATCTAACAAAGCGTGATCCATGTGTTTGCACCTATGGATATAGTGAAGGTGACAATAGTCATTGTTGGCATCTTATGGTTTTCATTGTAATTGTTTATTAAATTTTATGCAACTCTTTGCTGAATATTTGTGGATTAAATTATCAACTGATAGCTTCTGAAACCACACAATGTGGTAGTAGTGCAAGGTGTGGTTGAGGTAAAGACTGACAGCTTCATATCAACGGTTGTGGTTACACTATCAGTTAATATGATGCGTATACACATTTGTACTATTGTAGTACAAGGTGTTTGTATATTAAAATGTTGTACAACACAAACATACTACAGTATATACGTGTGTGCGCGCGCACATGTGTGTGTGTGTGTTTGCATATATGTTAGCACTTGCATGGATATGAGTGTGTGGATGTGTTTGTGAGTATGGATGTAGTATGAATGTGTGTGGGTGTACGTGTGTGTACTGGAAACATGCCTCAGAAGAATAGAAAACTAACTTTCTAATGTCAGGTGTGGTGGTGGTACAGATGGACAGCTTCAGATCAACAGTTGTGGTTACACTATCAGTTAATGTGATGTGTACACATTTGTACTATTGTAGTATGAGGTGTTTGTATTGTAACGTCTTCTACATGTTACAAGCTACATGCATATGCCTGTGGGTGTGTTTGCATACATGAGTGTGCTTATGTGGGTGTGAGTGGGTGGATGTGATTGTGAGTGTAGATGTAGTATGAATGTGGGTGTGTGCATTTCTATAGGGTGGGTTTATCGATGTGTGTGTAGTATGTCTGATGGGAACATTCCTTATAAGAGTATTGGACTAACGTTACATGTGTGTACGTGTATGTGTATGGATGTTGTAGGATGCATGTAAGTTTACATGTTTACCCGAAGTACACGTATACAAGGCAAAACATTTGTGCCTGTTGGTGTATCATGGCTCCTCTCTTTCCATGCAGCTGAGCTGGTTCTGGACTACTTTAGGGAGCAATTCATTACGGAAATGGATGCTAACACTGTTGTGATGGAATTTGAATATAAGGGGATTATTCCAGTTGGTATTCGAGACTCTATACTAAAGACTGATTGTCCAAAGCTTCAAAATGAGTGTTTACATGCGTATTTGATGAAAACATGCACTGATGATGCCTTGAAGACTGCTTGTGATGTCATCACTGGAGTGAGGGGCAACACGAGGATGCAATCTTTGGGGAAAGAAATGAAAAGGAAACTGGAAGCAGGTGTGTGTGCTGCTTCACTTCATGCATGTTTACTGTGAGGTCACTATATACTGGTGTCATTAGTGGCTCAGTTCAATTTAATGTGATAGTTGTCTCATCGCTACACTCTGCAGGACACAGTGATGGAGGGTTGGCCTCGTTAAGGAGTGTGGATTTGCAAGAGGTTAGGCAATTTGTGTGGGTGTACACATGTGTGTATGTATGTGTGAATTTATTGTTAGGGTGTGTATATTTGCTTGGCTCTATTTGTGGATCACTTACTGACAGTTAATGTTGTACAGTACTGTGTTATAATTACACGTCATTTTATGTATTATATTGTATATAGCATGTACTTATGCTGTATATAATAATGCCTACTCCTATTATGTCTATACCCTAGTTGACATCTCCTCTTATTGTAGTTGAGGCATTTCTCTGACAACCTCCGCAAGCACTATGCTAAGATGAATGTGGTGAAAGACAGGAGGCAACAGGAGATGGAGTACATAAACTTAGTCCTTTCTAAATTTAAACTAAATTTTGAGGATGACCACCGGCAATTTGTTCACTCGTTAACTGAAGGAGTGGACAAGGTGTTCACAGAGCTAAAGGGTAAGGTTGAATACGAGGACATTCTGAGGCTGGTGAAGGAGAAGCAGTTGGTGGTGATCAGTGGTGCCCCCGGCACAGGCAAGAGCACCTTGGCCAAGAAACTCTGTAAGGATGCATCCAGGGACATGGAATCACTCGGTTACAAGTTGGTGGTGATGGTGGAGCTTCGTGACCTCGTCCCTCTCACATGCCTTCAGCAGTCATCTTCATTTGAACTTAAACACCTAATGGAGTTGTTTGAGCAGGCTGGTCATATGGAGAGTGTTGTTCAGACAATGAAAGCTACCCGCGGTGCTGACATGTTACTGATACTGGACGGGTACGACGAACTTCCTCGTGAGCTTCGCCATAGCCCCTTCTTCATTGACCTGCTGACCCACTCCCTGAAGTCACCTCTCCCACACAGCCATGTCATCCTCACCTCACGCTCTATCGTGATGAGTGAGATTTACCGTCACTTCCAGTCTGCAAAGACTCCCTTTGCCAATATAGAAGTCCTGGGCTTCACAAGTGAACAAATACGAGAATATTTGGAGAGTTATTTTCGTGATGAAGGCAAAACAGAATTGTCTGCAAAGCTGTGTGCCAAACTGGACACTCTTCCCCACATCAAAGGCCTCTGTGCCATTCCAGTTGTGCTTTCCATTATTTCTCGCGTGTTCTTGTCCAAGAAGGACCTGCCCCCAACCTTAACACAGATATATGATGATTTTATCTGTGAGACACTGTCCCCAATGTTTCCAGGCCTGCCGAGTGCACTCAATCTCCCTTGCCAAGATCACGACTTTCTGAAACTGTGTGAAATAGCATATCACTGCACCAAACAGCAGAAACTGATTTTCACTACATCAGACCTCAAGGGACTCCAAGGCAAATATGGTGACCGTGAGACTGGATGCAACCTACTCACTGCAAGACCCATAGACAAGCTGCGCTTTGTCATCGCTGAGAGCTTCTACTTCATTCACTTCACCGTCCAGGAGTTCCTTAGTGCAGTGTACATTGCACTACAGGAGGTCTCAGTTCAGCGTGCAATTTGGGATGAGCACCTTGGGCAGCCCCACATGGCACAGACGTGGAGGTTTTATTCAGGATTTAGTAAACTGGCGAACTATGACCTCCTTCAGAACAGCAACATTAGGCGTATCAAAGAGTTTGATGAGCTTCTGATGCATTCACTCTTTGAGACTCAACATTCAGCTTTAGTTGGTAGATTGGTGCCAAGTGTCCTGGGAAAAGAGGTACAAGTGTCACCTAAGACAAGTTACGATAGCATGGCTTTTGGATACTCTCTACAACATCATTCATTACTCCAACATCTTATTGTAAACCTTCCTAATGGAGGCGTTCACACAGAGGTTAAGCACCTACTGGAGCCTGTTCTGTGCTCCCAACAGCTTCAGAGACTGACCATTATTGGTGGTGAGTTGTTGTAGAGTAAGCACTAGTGCATGGTCAGACATGAGGTACTGCACCTCACAATGTATGTACAGTTGTGCATAGCATTAATATACAGTGTGTATCCTTGTATGTATTCCATCCACAAGATAGTTGATGGCCCTTTAATGTTCAAGGATATATTATACATGTATACTGTGATTTGTGATGTGTTTTACATGATTGAAGCTCTATAGTAATAAATGAGAATGTAACTTCATTGTGAAATACTGCGAGAAATGGAAAGAACTCAATTCTCTTTTACAGAATTTTGTGGTATGATGCTACCTGCGATAACCAATAATTGTATTCATTGAACTTTGTTATGGGAACTTGGGGCACTAGCCAAATCAAATGGACCAATGTCAGAGGTCAAATTTCAGACATTCATTGCACTCTACCGACATGCTGTGTTGTTTGATATTTACTGATGAGTTGCAGTCACATTTGTGTCACCACCGTGTGTCACTCATGTGGTGTTGCTGTATACAGGAGATGGTATTGTTGACAGTGTTCCACTTTGTCACTTTTCAAGTTTGCCTTTTAATTTTGTAGTGTATTTGGAGAACGAATCTTCTGTAAATGCATGGCATATGGTTGCTAGGTAACACACAGTACCAGTGAGTGCTGCTCTTCCCATAACTACATTCATAGTGTGTTGTCATTGACTACAGATGTATATGGTAATTCTGAAGACTGGAGGGATGTAGACGGCCTCTTTGAGAATATCATGTTACAAGAATGTGGAAACTGTGGTAAGAGTGGGTATACACATACACGTGTTGTATGGTTTCAAGATGCCCAGTTTCCGTCAGGGTGGAATGAGTAACACAGTGAGGCATCCACATTTGTACTGGCATTGCCATGCATGTCCACTTGGTAGTGTTTACGTGGAGTGGCTCTGCATGAACTGCTCTGACACTGTGTACCACTAGCCACTGTTGTGGTGTGATGTTGGGCAATGAATGTCATTATGAGCTGCAGAATTAATGTGTCTGCCATGTTTAGAGTTGACTGAGTGCATGACATGTTGTTATGTTTACCTTTCACAGATGGTGCCTTGAAAGGACACTTTGGCAAGGTGTACTTGTATAGTCCTCCCCTCAGCACAGTAGTGAAGTTGCTGTGTCTGCAACATGTGACAGAGATTGATTGTGCGGCCATGCTAGAATGTGAGGTAAGCTTCAGTGTGAGATGGAATGATGATTCATACCTTTACATGGTTTGCATTGTATATACAGAATGTACATTCATACCTACTACATGTTCAGATGATGTATTGGTGCATGGTATATCTCTCAGCCTTCAACCTTGGGAAATTTCCCCTAATAAATCCCCACAAGAATGGTGTATATTTATTGCATATGACAGCTTAGATAATGTCCGCTGATAGTAAACAGTAGTGACAGTGTCAAATGGTGTTTGTCTCCATCCCACTGCATGATGGACTGTGTTGATGTCTTATTCTACAGGCAATGGACCATGAGGTTCTGATGGAGATGGAAAGGTCACTCCCGGGAAACAAGACCATGAAAAAGCTGACACTGTATAATGATGATGTTCATGATGTGTCTCTATTCAAGCAGTTTTGTCGTCACTTTCTCCTTGGAATCAGAAGAAATTCTTCCCTGTCAGATGTGGACCTGGACTTTGACCCACAGAACTGGGATTGTCCTGATGATGGTAGGTTGGTGTATGTCAGTCACATATTGTGTGACTCAGTTGGATGTAGTGTATAGTGTGTAACAAGCAATAGTGAGGACGTCTATGTGAAGTTAAGTATGTATACGTAGGTAGTGTATTTACATGTTCAACTCTACACCTGTTTCCCTACCCAGTGCCTGCAGGTGGTCAAGGGAGTGTGGAACATCTTACTCTGTTCGGTGTTCCAGTGGACGTGTTGACAAACATGTTGACCTGGTTCAGTACTGTCAAAGAACTGGAGTGTGATGATATCCATCCCCCACAAGAGGTACAGTGTGTGCACATGTACAGTGTGGCTTGTGATGCACTAGTCTTTTGTACAAATCACTATTTGACAGTGTTTTGATAATAGACATTATAACATATCACCTTGTCTGGGAATGACTGTTCTGTAGGCATGTGTAAGGTCACTCCACATTTTGTGGGTAGTTCTGTAGCAGATGTATACAGATATGTAATAGCTTAGATAATGGCCACTGATAGCAAACAGTTTACTCACATTGGCAGTAATAGTCACCTGAGAAGGTGAGTGGGTTACAGTACTTTCATGATAGATGATTGCAGCAGAGCCTCCCAGGAGATACTCACCCCTACAATTAATGCTCTTTATTTACTATCAAGTGTAAGTAATAGTATACATGTTTGTTCACTGTTCACTGGGTTCACGTCTACTGTCCATTTTTGCCCCTCCTACTGCTGCTCATTGAAAGGGTGCTGGCAGGTCGCTGGTGGTGATAGCTAGTGCATATCATTTGTGTTCTGTGCATGTGTTGTGTGTATGTGTGTTGTTTGTTACATGTTGTGTGTACCCGCATGTTTGTGTGTTAGAGTGTGCTGTGTGACAAGGAGGGCACTTTCCACCCTTGAGGTAGACATGGCCCTGTTGTCAGTGAGTAGGCTGGTGTGTGGTGCATGGTCTCTGGAGCAGAATGTTGTGTTGACATTGTTCTTGCTGACTCACCTCATTGTGAGCTGTGTCGGTGTGTCTGTAGGATGTTTCTGACCAGAGTTGTTTCTTCATGCAGGATGGAGTGAGAGAAGAGGACCTGAAGTGGAATGCAATGGAACAGGCTCTGGCTGGGATGAGTGGACTGGAGACGTTGGTGCTGGGAATGAATGGTTGTGTAAGTTTGAGGTGTCATTACCCTTGATTGACTAATTGCCAAGTGCTTAGTGCACAAGGCATGTGATTGTGATGTGTGGTCCGAGTGCCAGCTAGTGTTTGTATGTGTATGTAAGTATAACCTGAGCTCCTCCCACATGCCATGGTGATCAAGGAAGTTGTACTGTCAAACCAACCCATCAACCATGTGGCTACTGTGTGTGTGTGTGTGTGTGTGTGTGTGTGTGTGTGTGTGTGTGTGTGTGTGTATGTGCGCGCGCGTGCGTGCGTGCATTCCAAGTATTTGACTTTTTATGTGGTCATCTTTATGTCCCTGGTCTTTTGTTCCTCCCTTCATTGGTAGGTGCCAGACTCAGTGATGTTAAAATTTGGAATTCATATTTTGAAGGTCATTTCTAAGAAGAACAGTGTTGATGACTTTGTGTTGTACGACTGTGCTAAGAGAGTAGAGCTACTCGCTGAGATGTTAACGAGACTAACACCTGATGAGAGTAGCAGGTTCTCAATTGGACAGTACACTGATGGGTTAGCTCACACCTACCCCTGCATCCGCCTCTCTCCATCAAGTAAGTACTGACAGTTGTCTGAATGACACACATGTTTTATACATTATACATCGCCATCCCACTACAACACAACACTATTTCCCAAAATACTGATAGTGGAGCACTCTCTCCCTCTCTCTCCCCAACAGACTCCGCCCACTACCAAGCACCAGGAAGTGCACACTTTCAAGTACCATTGCCTCAAGTACTCCGTCAAGCACAAGGGGGATTCCCCCCTCCATCCACTCTCCCTCTCGCTCCCGGATGTCTGCTCCCCTTCTCGCCCCGCCCACAGCAGCACTCAGGTAGTCTACTGTACAATGTACACACCTACTTATGTAGTTTTAACAGTGTGTACACTCCATTGCTTGTGCTTCATCTATCAAGCTATCCCGCTAGACCACCCCAGGGGACAATACTCTTCCTTGCCTTCTCCTTCCCCTCCTTTCCTTTTCCTCCTCTCCCCTCCTCTCCTCTCTGTCCCTTCCCCTCCCCCATCACCTCACACCCCCCTCCCCTTCTCTGTCCCTCTCCTCCCTCCTCATCTCCATACTTTTCCTGCCCCTCCCACTTTTCATCTCTACTCACTCCACCTCCCCTCCCCTCTCCATCCCCTCCCATCCCCTCCCCATCCCTTCCCTCCCCTCTCTTCCCACCACCTCCCCTCCTCTCCCACCCCCTCCACTCCTCTGCCTCCCTCCCCATCTGTCCAGCTCCAATAATGGAATGTGAACTCACAATGTACCCCACTCCTCAGGACTACCGTACACACCACCTCCAACACACTCAAGGTACGTATCCTACACATCACTTAATTATATTCATTGTCTGTTTATTTGTGTACATAAGTTAGTGGGTTGGATAGCAGTAGAGGGTGTGGGTGATGGGAGGTGTGGTGTGGTGGGTGGGGCAGCAGTAGAGGGCTTGGGTGATGGGAGGTGTGGTGTGGTGGGTGGGGTAGCAGTAGAGGGTGTGGGTGATGGGAGGTGTGGTGTGTTGGGTGGGGCAGCAGTAGAGGGTGTGGGTGATGGGAGGTGTGGTGTGGTGGGTGGGGTAGCAGTAGAGGGTGTGGGTGATGGGAGGTGTGGTGTGGTGGGTGGGGTAGCAGTAGAGGGTGTGGGTGATGGGAGGTGTGGTGTGGTGGGTGGGGTAGCAGTAGAGGGCATGGGTGATGGGAGGTGTGGTGTGGTGGGTGGGGCAGCAGTAGAGGGCGTGGGTGATGGGAGGTGTGGTGTGGTGGGGTGGGGTAGCAGTAGAGGGTGTGGGTGATGGGAGGTATGGTGTGGTGGGTGGGGTAGCAGTAGAGGGTGTGGGTGATGGGGGGTGTGGTGGGTGGGTGGGCCAGTGGGTTTGCTCTGCATGTTGTGTGCATACATGTCCACTTCGCAGTCCACTGTCATGTCTACTTCCTGTTACTGTGCATCACATTCATGTACTCCTATTGCCCCACATGATGTATGGTAGAGGTCCGTATCCTAGGTAACGACTGCCCATGGTTTGGAAACACCTCCAAGATTGCCTGTACATCTACTGTACTATAAATATAGCCTGTGGATTATGTAATAATGTATCTCACACTATATATCATACCCATGTAAGTGTTTGTGATACTATGTATCAGCTACCTCACAGCACAAGAGCAGTGTGTCTTGCCCATCCTGTGTGGTGTTACGTCTCATGATCAATGCAGTGACTCCCTCCACTGTCCTCTTGTGCTCCTCTCTCCATTTGACCACACTGTACAGCTGTGGCAGTGAACTACCCCAACAACATGATGCAGACCCCTGTGATGATGGTACCATGGCTGGTGCCACTAGCACCTCAAGGTGGGTGGGTGGGGGAAGTAGCCTGTAAACACTATTTCAAGGGGAAGCACCACTGATTGTGCAGACAGGAGTTAGTCCAGTAAGGCAGTCAACTTCTAACACCCTCTTCTACCTATCTAGCCTTAAGTCACATATCAACAGCACTGCATATCAACAGGTCACACTACAGCTAGCTTCCTGAACACACTCGTCTACTCAATGTACCATGACACAATTACAACACACAATGTGCCATACTAAACACTGTGTACTGTTCTGTATAATATCCTGATGTGTGTACTTGTACACCTCTCTGTGTACACACTGAACTGCATTTGAATCAATCTAGCCTACCCCCTACCCCAGCCCCCAATCCCAGCCCAACCCTGCTTCCTTTTACATTAGAATACTATTTGTTTGGTTGCGGTCGGTTTCCTGTCTTAGTATTCATAGCTACCAACCTGTTAATCTGTGTGCTTTTCCCTCTCCTCTAACAGTTCCAGTCCTCCATGACTCATCTGGTGCTCCAGGTCCTTCAAGGCTCAGTGCTCCTGCCCCACCCCCTGCTCCGCCCACAGAGCTAGGTGAGTAGCCTCAGCTATCGTACCTGCATGCATGTAGCTATCTCCACACATATGTGAAGTGCTCCCTAGATACACATAGCAACTGTTATCCTCCTTCCCCTGTGTTGTTCATGTACTGATCACCAGCTGGTGTGCAAGTGTGTGTTTGTGTGACTATTTCATTGTGTGCACTTCTAACTGATGTGTTCACTGATTCCCTTTCCTCCTGCCCTCTCCACTAGGATGGACACCCTTCCCTCCACCTCAGCCCTTGTATAACTATGGGCAGATGTTCACTGACCCATCTGGAGTAGGGCACTACCCACACAATGTTGGACAGCACCAGGTGTGTGTGTGTGTGTGTGTGTGTGTGTGTGTGTGTGTGTGTGTGTGTGTGTGTGTGTGTGTGTGTGTGTGTGTGTGTGTGTGTGTGTGTGTGTGTGTGTGTGTGTGTGTGTGTGTGTGTGTGTGTGTGTGTGTGTGTGTGTGTGCAAACATTCTGTTCATTAACTCCCCTCTCCCCTTCCTCTTTACTTAATTCCCCTCTACCAGGATACACTCCCATCCACCTGCCCTTTCAATACCCTCATCCAAATCAGATGTGCACCGAACCGACTACTACGGGCTACCACCCACACAATATGGTACAACACCAAGGTTTGTGTGTGTGTGTGTGTGTGTGTGTGTGTGTGTGTGTGTGTGTGTGTGTGTGTGTGTGTGTGTGTGTGTGCATGTGTGTACGTGTGTGTGTGCATGTGTGTGTGTGTGTGTGTGCATGTGTGCATGCATGAGTGCACCTGCACGCTTTCTGTTCACTAATTCCCATTTCTGTCTTCTTCACTCAGTTCCCCCTCCGCCAAGAGCCACTCCCTTCACTCCCACTCAGTCCTTGTATACCACTGGGCAAATGTTCTCCGGCTCGTCTGTTGTAGGGTACCAGCCACACAATGTGGGACAGCACCAAGGTGTGTGTGTGTGTGTGTGTGTGTGTGTGTGTGTGTGTGTGTGTGTGTGTGTGTGTGTGTGTGTGTGTGTGTGTGTGTGTGTGTATGTGTGTGTGTGTGTGTGTGTGTGTGTGTGTGTGTGTGTGTGTGTCTGCTTGTCTGTGTTTGTTTGTGTACTTATGTGCGTTTATGTCAGGCTTATTACCTTTTGGAGTAAACAACACAATGGTGCTTGAGTCCTTCCTATAGTGCTACTCACAGTCATCAAACTGTATACTATTGAACTATATTTGAATAACTATACACTATTGAACCTCATCCCAAATACCACTCTTCATGGCTTGTTGTGCGGCACATGTCACTAGAGGGATGCTTGCTTACCATCCTGTGTGCACGCAGTGATCATTCACATAGCTATAGTCCACAACACATCTCTCAATTCCATTGTCATGTCTATACCAACTGTTTGTGTCTGTTTTTTCTCTGGCCCCTCCTACAGGACACTGTGGCCCACCTCCACCTGTAGTGAGGCACAGAGACCAAAACCACCACAGACATGGATGTGGACGCCACAGCCACTCCTTCACACATGGACCCCGCCCTACTAGTGCTCCCTTGAGACAAGAACCCCGCCCTTCTAGCTCCTCCAGACATGTGCCCCGCCTACCAAACCCATCCCCTTCCCCACCAGTGGACTCAACACCCACAGCCCCTCTCATTCCACCTGAGCTGGTCCAACAGTTCAGTGACCTGTACACCGGCCCTCAGCACAGGGGGAATCCCCCAACACACCCCTGGGACCATGACTAGCTAGGTGCTAAGCTCCTCCAGACAACTATTCACTAGACATGTCCTTCAGCTGTTTAGCTCTGTACACCATGCGGCCACTCGATCACCATCAGTGACTGTGACTTTAGTATACAGAATGCCCTTTTTGTATTGTTTTAAATTTGTGTTTAACTAACCAACTGTATGTTATTGACATTTGTATTTTATGTAATTATTTTAAGTTTCATGTAATTCACTTCATTATGCATGACATTGTTATTTCATTGCATGTTGTGTGAGAGAGATAAGTTCCAATTGCACATGTACATGTTCTTGTACACGTGTTCAAATTCTGAACTCATATACTCTTTGATATCTATTATACCGTTTGTCATGTACGTGTTTTGCATGCGTGTTTTGTTGCAGAGTGTGAGCATGCTGGAATATGGTACAATGCAAGATCATTACAGCAATTAAAAGTGATGCCTTCAATTTTCTTTTCATTAACTTACATTGATCACACATCACTGATCAATACATTTACAATAATTAAAAAACATGTTTCATATTTATTGCAACGAGTGATTATAAATCTATCAAGCGGTCAATATAATATTAATACTTGAAATGAGATGTATTAGCTGGGTATTGTAAAAAATTAACATATGTTCAATAGACTTCGTGTGTTGACCATCACTAGTGGAGTGGATGGGTCCCTCCTTGTGGAGGAACTCAGCAGCTCTGAAGAAGAAACCAATACTGTAATCAACTTATCACATACAGGAGATAACACATGGGCATGCATGCACACACACACACACACACACACACACACACACACACACACACACACACAAACACACACACGCACGCACGGACATGCACACACACACACACAAACACACACACGCACGCACACGCACACATACGCACACACACACGCACACGGACACACACACACACACACATGCACACACGCACACACACACACACCTTGGTTCTGTCTCACAATGTGTGGGTGATACCACACACCAAACGGGTCAGTGAGTGAGTGGGAGGGAAGGGAGGCCATCTTGGTATAGGGAGAACTGAGTCAGGAGAAAGGGAAGAGGGGAATCAGTAAACATGGTGGACATAGACACACACACACAAACACACACACGCACGCACACACACACACACACACACACACACGCACACACATACGCACACACACACACACACAGCACACGCACACACATACGCACACGCACACACATGCACACGCACACACACACACACGCACACGCACACAAACACACACACAGGCAATCACATACGCACACGCATGTGCACATGATGCGCACACACACACGCATCACAGGAGAATCAGTGAACATAGACACAGACACAAACACACACAAGACAAGAGAGGGGCAGCGGGGGATGGGAGGGGCAGTAGGGGATGGGAGGGGCAGTAGGGGATGGGAGGGGCAGTAGGGGATGGGAGGGGCAGTGGGGGATGGAAGGGCAGTAGGGGATGGGAGGGGCAGTAGGGGATGGGAGGGGCAGTAGGAGATGGGAGGGGCAGTGGGGGATGGAAGGGCAGTAGGGGATGGGAGGGGCAGTGGGGGATGGAAGGGCAGTAGGGGATGGGAGGGGCAGTGGGGGATGGGAGGGGCAGTAGGAGATGGAAGGGGCAGTGGAGAATGGGAGGGGCAGTGAGGGATGGGAGGGGTAGTAGTAAGTGGGAGGGGCAGTAGAGGATGGGAGGGGCAGTGGGGGACGGGAGGGGCAGTGGGGGATGGGAGGGGCAGTGGGAGATGGGAGGGGCAGTGGGGGATGGGAGGGGCAGTGGGAGATGGGAGGGGCAGTGGGGGATGGGAGGGGCAGTGGGGACGGGAGGGGCAGTGGGGGATGGGAGGGGCAGTGGGGAACGGGAGGGGCAGTGAGGATGGGAGGGGCAGTAAGGGATGGGAGGGGCGGTGGGGGATGGGAGGGGCAGTGGGGGATAGGAGGGGCAGTGGGGGATGGGAGGGGCAGTGGGGGATGGGAGGGGCAGTGGGGGATGGGAGGGGCAGTGGGAGATGGGAGGGGCAGTGGGGGATGGGAGGGGCAGTGGGGACGGGAGGGGCAGTGGGGACGGGAGGGGCAGTGGGGAATGGAAGGGGCAGTGGGGAACGGGAGGGGCAGTGAGGATGGGAGGGGCAGTAAGGGATGGGAGGGGCAGTAAGGGATGGGAGGGGCAGTGGGGGATGGGAGGGGCAGTGGGGGATAGGAGGGGCAGTGGGGGATGGGAGGGGCAGTGGGGAACGGGAGAGGCAGTAAGGGATGGGAGGGGCAGTGGGGGATGGGAGGGCAGTGGGGAACGGGAGGGACAGTGGGGAAGGGAGGGGCAGTAAGGGATGGGAGGGGCAGTCGGGGATGGGAGGGGCAGTGGGGGATGGGAGGGGCAGTGGGGGATGGGAGGGGCAGTGGAGAACGGGAGAGGCAGTAAGGGATGGGAGGGGCAGTGGGGAACGGGAGGGGCAGTAGTAAGTGTGAGGGGCAGTGGGGAACAGGAGGGGCAGTAGGAGATGGGAGAGGCAGTAAGGGATGGGAGGGACAGTGGGGGTGGGAGGGGTAGTAGTGAGTGAGAGGGGCAGTGGGGATGGGAGGGGCAGTAGGGGATGGGAGGGGCAGTGGGGGATGGGAGGGGCAGTAGTAAGTGTGAGGGGCAGTAGGGAATGGGAGGGGCAGTAGGAGATGGGAGGGGCAGTGAGGGATGGGAGAGGCAGTAAGGGATGGGAGGGACAGTGGGGGATGGGAGGGGTAGTAGTAAGTGGGAGGGGCAGTAGGGGATGGGAGGGGCAGTAGGGGATGAGAGGACATGAAGGATTGACAATGGGGATGGGCAAAAATGAACATGAAATATCAACAGAGTTGTATGCACCATTACAACAGTAGAGAGGTTTCCCAGTATTCTCACCGAGGTGGCATCCTCTGAGTGTTTTCAGAGGTGGAGGTTCACGTGTCATGGATGAGCTCTTGACTGTGAACGAGTCTTTAAGGAGGTCTGTATTGTCATTACAGCACTGCAAGGAGGGAAGGAGAGGGAGAGGCTGTACATGTGTGAAATGAGAAGGGCTGTCTACACTGACAGCAAGTGATGGGTAAGGTCATGTGGTCATTAGCATGACATCACATGGGACAGTCTGTGTTCATGTTCACTGCACAAGGGGAGGGTGTTGGTACAAACAACACACCATCAAGTCACACAGAGCAGTGGGGATGCAATAACAACACCCCGGGGAGCAAAAGGGATGGAGTGTGAATGCATGGGATGGATTAAGTTTGCGCAGTAGGGGAGGAATTAGGTAGAAATCCCCACCACCACCACCACACAGACATCATTGGAGCAACCAATGACCTAACCTATTCAAGTCTAACTAACCACTGACAAGGACAGTGGGTGGTGCTAACAGATACTAGGTTGTTTGAAGGACTCTCACTGCACACACACACCACCACACACAGTCCTCCTCAGTCAGTGGCTCAGTTGTGGACTCAACAACTGTCGAGAGGACAGCAGTAGCTACGAGGATGGGACAGGACAGGGAGGAAGGAGGGAGGGAGATGAGGATGTGGTGTGAACAGAACTGCGTCTCAGCAGTCTGCACCTTCACTGAACTAAGTCAGCCAACGCCCACTGACAAAGGAGTCAGCTCAAACAAGACTCCAACACTACCACACAGTTCCCCTCTGCCCAGCGCCCCCAGTGCCCTCACCTCATCAGTTGGTCACTAGTTGAGATGTGACGCAGTCCCGTACTATTCTCTGTTGTGACGGACGGTGTCTCCTCAAACTGACACGCACTCATCCTCCTCCAAAGTCCACTCTTAACGTGACCTCTCTAAAGCGACCCACGGAACAGATACTACCTCAACTAGTGCACGTGTTCTAAACATGGCGTCACGGAAGGGAGTGAAACTAGGGGATTTCCCAAGCCGCATCCCACTCAGTAAAATGGCTACCTAACAAGAGGGCCGTCGAT
Source organism: Ianthella basta (assembly GCA_964019415.1). Lineage (NCBI taxonomy): Eukaryota > Metazoa > Porifera > Demospongiae > Verongiida > Ianthellidae > Ianthella > Ianthella basta. The sequence goes on along the minus strand of OZ025869.1, from coordinate 1,106,872 downwards.
ATCGTGTCTAGATCGTACTCCTTCGATCAGCGCACAGTTTGAACAAAGAGCTAGGTGAGTTTCGACTTATTTGTGTCCTACGTAAATCTAATGACAGTTGGGGTACTTTAGTGTGTGCTAGAACCTAGGATCCGCTGCAGGTTGAATTTTTCGCTGATCAGATCATCCGTGTCTTTTCTGAGAGGATGGCGCCACAATAGCTGCCCCAGATTGCCTGATTCTACTACACTGGCAATCTGAATTGATCCAAACACTCAATTATGCGTGTGCATGATACTGACCTATGCCATTTATTATATGCTCCTCATTGTTTTACTGTACTGTGTTACCATTTATGAGATTTTGTGTACATCACTGCGCAAGAAAACTTTAGTGTGCTAGAATGAGCTTTTCCGCCAATCACACGCCCTCTGTGTAGCTCTTGACTATCAGCTCTCAGTGCATATTCAGTGTTGTTAGCCAAATTAGTTGGCACGCCAATTAACCTGGCTAGCTAAACTGATTCCCCATCTAACTTGAGATGATGGAGCCTGTTCATGTGTAATGTTGTGTAGTGTGTTTGTGTCCCTGTACACCTCATCCTTCATCTGAGAGTGCTGCTCATCTCATTTCTGTACTGCATACTTTACTGGTGGATCATTCCTACTGACCATTTATCCTCTAGTTGTACAAACATGCAAGCACTGCTCAACCAGTTCCCTCATTCTGTCCCATGGTAGAACATGAGGCACTCCCACAATCGCTACAGAGCTTCCACTCGTGGTTTACGCCCAACCTATCGACCAACCATCTTTGGTCCTGCCAGACCAGGAAATGTTCCAGGACATGTTGTATTCCTTGTTCTAACAGTGACGTGTGTGCTCTTCCTGTGTCTATTCCTGTGGATGGCTGTGTGCATCTCAGCACAGCTCATCACTCCTTCACCTTCAGAGACACCAGTGTCAGGTTGGTGTGTTGGTCATGGCATGTGTGTTCTGTGTAAGTTGTGTCACACTGTGTACAAACTAACATTGGTGATTCATAGTACATGTAACTGCCAAGCACCTGTTGAGCTGCTCCTTTGTTGTGGAGTGTGCCCACATCACACTTAGTCATCATTGTCATACCTCCACCCAGGCTCCATGTTCATTGACTTGTTGCTATTCCATTCTGTACTTAGACCCCAACTGGCCCAATCCTCACCTGGGTAATGGTCTGCTCTGTGTTGGGTGGCCTCGGACTGAAGTGATTGACAATTGCTTGAGTTGTCTGTTTGGAGAAGGAACGTCACACAACCCAGGATTGTGCCGTTTGGGCTGCCCACTACCGGCAGTGAATGGTGACCACCTCAAAACCAGTCCCTTTGAGTTCCGACTACAAGATACTCTTCTCCATTTGTCAATGTGGAGTCCTCACACAGTAAGGGTCACTGACTGCATGTACTGCCTCCTTCTCCACATGGGTATGATGTGACATTGCACGGCTGTGTTGGTTGTGTTAATGGCTCTTTTATATGAATCCACTGCCATACCTACATGTACATGTGTGAACCCAGTTCCCGTAGGTTAACCTACACAGCTTGTACAAGTTACTGCTGTAGCCATGCACACACCATCAGGCCAGGCACATGGTTACCTTCCCAACTGCCAGGAGTTGTGTTGTCCTCCTTGCTATAAAGGTTCCTGTGGCTCCTAAAGGGCCAAGTGGACAAACCCATCTTTATCCTACTGTGACAAGCTACAACCCGTCCTTTAATGACATGATTGAGAAGACGGCTGAAGAGCTTGAGTTCATCCTTTGTCAAGCCACATTGGTTGCATTTGACCTATTCCTCCACCTGGCATTAATTGTACATGAAGGACTCCCTCACTCGACCAAGAGGCGGAGAGGTCGGAAGGCTACCTCATCATCAGGTGAGGTGTTGCTATGGAAACAAGTACTATTAGTACATTGCCAGTACTAGCTGATTCCGTTAGCTACTGACACCACTTCCTGTCAAATGTAGGTCACAGACGCTGCCCACACCAGAAGACATGTGACGTCCTGTGCACTTTAGCATGCCATCTATCAACTCTAACCATTGTCTGTATTTCAGGTGGGATGAGGTGAGTTCTGTTGAAAAGTACTTTTATACACATTTATATATTTTGTGCACCTCTGTTATAGTTGTAATGAATGTTAATGCTAACCTGATGCTATTCATTTTGCAGGTACAAGCGCCGAGCAGTGTCTAAGCAGCTTCGCAGTCTGCTAGTGAAATTTCCTTCACTGAAACTACGGAGAGGATTAAAGTGTGCAAGGAGAGTACGTAGTCATTCAGTGATGTCGTTTACCATCCCAAGGTCCTGTGTGAGCCACATTAGGGTAAGTGAGCTCCACCACACTGCTCTGCATATCCTGCAGCTGTCACAGTGTCATGTGTAACACATTCCTCTATCACTTTGGACTTCCTCTCTACCATGTGTCAGTGTCTCAAAGGGATTTTCCCTTGTTCTCCCCACAGTTCAAGGACTCCAGTTCCTGCCTTGCATTCACAAGGCATTTGGCCCTCCTTGTCAGGATGTTGTCTCCTGTTGTGTCGCTTCATCCCTATTTCTTCCTGCGAGCACTTTTACTCCTGGCTGGCGATGTGGAGGCCAACCCTGGACCTATCCAAGGTAAGGAGATGCAATACCAGGTCAGTATTGTTGTGTGGAACTGTATGGAGTTAATTTTGTGGATTATGGATTGTCCTTATTTTTGCAGTGCTTATACTTTCATGGATTCTGAATCACTTATTTTGTATCGACAGGCTACAATTTTAAACTACTAGTACAATGTTTGTATCAAAGTAGAATAGTATAACTTGTTACATTACCGTTTACAAAAAGTGCAGAGCCTATTGAAGCATTGCGTAGTTGATAATTGATAACCAATAACAAATTGCAACCATCCGGTTGGGACAACCGACTCAAAAAGTACTGTATGTCAGTCAAAAGAATCAATGGTATGGACCACACATTGCCATGTAATCTGCTAACTAGCTAACTAGCTATTATTATATTAAAGGGCCACCCATATTTGCACTTATGCACAAATGATGGCAACAACAGTCATTTAATGTGGTTTACCACATGGCTATATATTAGAAATCTGCATAGGTAATTGATATTTAACAAAGCATATTTATACCTATGGAGATATGTAGCGAAGGTGTCAGTAGTCATTGTTGGCATCTTACGATTTTCATTGATTTTTTTATTTATGCTACTCTTCACTAAATGCTTGCGAATTACATTATTCCCCTTCTGAAACCACAAATCCCACGAAAGTATCATCCCACAAAATTAATACGGCATGCTAGCAGTGTAATGTCAGATGTGGAGGTGGTACATACAGATGCATGGACAGCTTCATATCAACAGTTGTGGTTACACTATCAATTAATGTGATGTGTACACATTTGTACTATTGTAGTATGAGGTATTTGTATTGTAACATGTCACTACACTGTGTGTGTGTGTGTGTGTGTGTGTGTGTGTGTGTGTGTGTGTGTGTGTGTGTGCATGTGTGTGTGTGTGTTTGTGTGTATGTGTATGTGTGCACTTGTTTGCACTTGTGTGGATGTATGTGGGTGGATGTGTTTGTGAGTATGCATGTACGTAGTATTAATGTGGTAATGTGTCTACATGTGTGTACTGGAAACACGCCTCAGAAGAATAAAGAACTAACTTTCTATGTCACTCGCCTAAAGTCAGTTAATTGTGTGGTTTAAGGTGTAGTGTCCTTTTTAGGGAGGCTACCTTATTTACGTAGAAAGGTGCATTATTCACAATGCCCTTTATAGAGACATACCAATGATACCGAGTATATGAGTAGCATTAGATCTAGAGTGACGAAGGTAGTGTATGATGGTGAGGTTCCAGGAAAGCTCCCTTGAGAAAGACCCAGAATAAGATGGACTAACAATTTTGCATAACAATATTAATTGAATAGTAGCATTAATATTTTTCTACAAACTCTTGCTGTAAATATATGGGATGACCTCCCACATGGGAGATAAATCCCTCATGTGCATTGATTGATTGATGGAGAGGTCCCTTTCTTCAGTGTGCCCTTTATAGGCAGGTTCCACTGTATGTATAATAGTGGACTGCATAGTTATTTCTCTGAAAGCTAATTGATGTCTACAATGCTTAATCCATATTTGTACTTGTGTACAAACTAAAATGTGATATAGGCAATGTTGGCACCTCTCAGTGCATGTCCATTTTATAATATTACTGTATAGGCATATGCAACAATCTGCTCAAGACATTCGCCAATTACATTATTCACAGATACCTTCTTTAGTCACAAATTCACAGAAGGTATTGTCGGGTGAAATAAAAATTATAATGTGCAATGTCAGGTGTGGTGGTAGTATTGGCCCAGATGTGTGTGTACATTTGTACTATTGTTGTAGTAGGTGTTTGTATTGTAACATGTTCACCATGCTATAAGCTACATGCATATGCCTGTGGGTGTACTTGTATACATATGTGTGTTTGTGTGGGTGTGAGTGGGTGGATGTGTTTGTGAGTGTAGATACATATGAATGTCGGTTCTATAATGTGTAATGTGACGTGTGGTGCTAGCATTGGTAGAGATGGACAACTTGAGCTTAATAGTTGTGGTTACACTATCACTTAATATGATGCTTGTACATGCATTTGTACTATTGTAGTATGAGTGTGTTTGTGTGTGTGTTGTGGTTACACTGTCAGTTAATATGATGTGCACACATTTGTACTATTGTAGTATGGCGTGTTTGTATTGTAACATGTCACTACACTGTGTGTGTGTGTGTGTGTGTGTGTGTGTGTGTGTGTGTGTGTGTGTGTGTGTGTGCGTGTGTCCGTGTGCATGTGTGTGCGTGCGTGTGTGTGTGTGTGTGGATGTTGTATGATGTATGCATATGTACATGCATGCCACTTGAAGTACTTTTAGGGTAGAAGAGTCCTTATAGTGAGGTCCCCTTCTTCAGTGTGCCCTTATTAGAATGTCCCCTTCTTCATTGCGCCCTTAGTTGAGAGGTCTTCTTTTTCGGTGTGCCCTTAGTTGAGAGGTCCCCTTCTTCAGTGTGCCCTTAGTTGAGAGGTCCACTTCTTCAGTGTGTCCTTAGTTGATAGGTCCCCTTCTTCAGTGTGCCCTTTATAGACAGGTTCCACTGTATGTACACATCTTCCTCTTGAGAGGGTACAGACTTGGTATTTGTTCCATGTATACTGTGTGCCTTCATCTAGTGTGGTCATTGCACTCTTCCTTTGCAATGTGTATACATCCCATCCTTAGTGTCTGAGGTTCTTGAGAAATATGAAGATACCTTTTTTGAAGTAGTGAATGCCAAGTACAACCTGCTCAAACTGAAGCGTAAAGGAGTGATCACACAGGACATTGAAAGACGTATCTCAGCCACAAATGATGACGAGGGTAGAGAGATATTATATGACCACTTGAAGCATCACGGCAGTGTGGACACACTGAGTGAGTTCTGCAAGGTGGCCATTGCAGCAGACGGTTATCCAAACATGCAGAAACTGGGAGAGAAGATGATGAAGGAGCTGACACAAGGAGGTTGGTACCAGTACCTCTGTGCTATGTTGACAAAGTATGTATAGTCAATACAAATGTGTCATGGTTTTCACTGGTTGACATGCAGCCATCCATGAATGAAATCCATGAAATGTGAAAGCATGGCAGTAAAGTCTGCTTCTGTAGTTGGATTTGTCACTTCCTACCTTCCTGGTAGCTAAAAGTGGAACCTCCCAGTTTGGGAAAAGTTGTTTCACCCTCTTTGACTGTGATTCTGTGAAAAGACGTTTCTCTTAAGTGTATTTCTAGTGAAAGAGATCACCTATATATTTTTGTTTACACATGATCAGTGACCATGTGTACATTGTGCAATAGTAAGTAATGGTAATGGTAATAGTGTATGTCAATGACCACATGTACAGTAGCTATGTACACTTGGGACCCACAGTGACTTGTCCCTCAACCACTGCATTCTGCAGGACATGATGGAGGGTCTATGAGGAGTGTGGATGAGGAGGAGGTATGTGTGTGTGTGTGTGTGTGTGTGTGTGTGTGTGTGTGTGTGTGTGTGTGTGTGTGTGTGTGTGTGTGTTTGTGCATGTCCATGCGTGTGTGCTATGCTGATCAATAAATTGCCATATATTTAACTGTCTACATATGCCGGTGTGGCTACTGTATGTACATTTGTGTTGTATATAATATTGTTTACTCCTTTGTTGACATCTTATTATAGTTGAGACGTTTCTCAGACAAGCTCCACGAGCACTATGCTAAGATGAATGTGGTGGAAGACCGATACAGGAGGCATCAGGAGATGGAGTACATAAAGTTAGTCCTTTCTAAATTCAAACTATATTTTGAGGATGACCACCAGCGGTTTGTTCGCTCGTTAACTGAAGGAGTGGACAAGGTGTTCACTGAGCTAAAGGGTAAGGTTGAATACGAGGACATTCTGAGGCTAGTGAAGAAGAAGCAGTTGGTGGTGATCAGTGGTGCCCCCGGCACAGGCAAGAGCACCTTGGCCAAGAAACTCTGTAAGGATGCATCCAGGGACATGGAATCACTCGGTTACAAGTTGGTGGTGATGGTGGAGCTTCGTGACCTCGTCCCTCTCGCATGCCTGCAGCAGTCATCTTCATTTGAACTTAAACACCTGATGGCGTTGTTTGAGCAGGCCGGTCATATGGAGAGTGTTGTTCAGACAATGAAAGCTACCCACGGTGCTGATATGTTACTGATACTGGATGGGTACGACGAACTTCCTCATGAGCTTCGCCACAGCCCCTTCTTAATTGACCTGCTGACCCACTCCCTGAAGTCACCTCTCCCATACAGCCATGTCATCCTCACCTCTCGCTCTATCGTGATGAGTGAGATTTACCATCACTTCCAGTCTGTGAAGACTTCCTTTGCCAACATAGAAGTACTGGGCTTCACAAGTGAACAAATACGAGAATATTTGGAGAGTTATTTTTGTGAAGAAGACAAATCAGAACTGTCTGCAAAGCTGTGTGCCAAACTGGACACTCTTCCCCACATCAAAGGCCTCTGTGCCGTTCCAGTTGTGCTTTCCATTATTTCTCGCGTGTTCTTGTCCAAGAATGACCTGCCCCCAACCTTAACACAGATATATGATGATTTTATCTGTGAGACACTGTCCCCAATGTTTCCAGACCTGCAGAGTGCACTCAAGCTCCCTTGCCAAGATCATGACTTTCTCACACTGTGTGAAATAGCGTATCACTGCACCGAACAGCAGAAATTGATTTTCACTACATCAGACCTCAAGGGACTCCAAGACAAATATGGCGACCGTGAGACTGGATGCAACCTACTCACTGCAAGACCCATAGACAAGCTGCGCTTTGTCATCGCTGAGAGCTTCTACTTCATTCACCTCACCATCCAGGAGTTCCTTAGTGCAGTGTACATTGCACTACAGGAGGTCATAGTTCAGCGTGCAATCTGGGATGAGCACCTTGGGCAGCCCCACATGGCACAGACGTGGAGGTTTTATTCAGGACTCAGTAAACTGGCGAACTATGACCTCCTTCAGAACAGCAACATTAGGCGTATCAAAGAGTTTGATGAGGTTCTCATGCAATCACTCTTTGAGACTCAAGATAAAGCTTTAGTTGGTAGATTGGTGCCAAGTGTCCTGGGAGAAGAGGTGAAAGTGTCACTTAATACAAGTTACGATAGCATTGCCTTTGGATACTCTCTACAACATCATTCATTACTCCAACATCTTGAGGTAGACCTTCCTGGTGGTGGTGTTCACACAGAGGTAAAGCACCTACTGGAGCCTGTTCTGTGCTCTCAACAGCTTCAGACACTGACCATTAGTGATGGTGAGTTGTTGTAGAGTAAGCACTAGTGCATGGTCAGACAAGAGGTATTGTACCTCACAATGTATGTACAGTTGTATGACATTAATGTACAGTATGTATCCTTGTATGTATTCCATTCCACAAGGTAGTTGATGGCCCTTTGATGTTCAGTGATATATTTTACATGTATGCTGTGTTTTTGGGGCGCCAAAGGCGCCTCTATAATTGTTTTCACTTTTAGGTATTCGTATGGCTTCATGTTCGTATGTATATATATTTCTGTCATTGCAAATGGCGGCGCTCATGTCGTTCTTTACAAAGCTTTAAATCGTCTCTAATGGCGTTTTGCCATCTTTGAATCGAACGAAATGTGGTCATGAACATGTGTTAATAGAGTGATACTAATAAAAAGCCTAATTAGCATCTCTTCTGCGAGATACAGCTCCAATTATCACTGACAGACATTGTAAAATGGCCGCTCGCTCAACGCTCTCTGTTTGCTAGGCTCGACATCATCTTTCTTTATATTTCACCGTGTATCCAAAGAACACAAAGTGTTTCTAGAACATGTTTAAATAATAGTCTTGTAGTAGGAAGCTTACTTAACTGTTCTCCTGCGAGCTGCAGCCCCAAATACAACAGAAGTCTAATGACCCATTGGCCTATAATGGCAGACCAGCAAAGCATGGCATATATAGCTCATAGGGTCATCATAGGGTAGCCTTTTAGCCAGCACACTCCTCCTCCTGGCACAAAGTAACAATTGCATTCTCATTCAGAATGTCATATCGATCAAAAAGCAGTTAGCAAACATTTGACAGTTTAATACAGGTGCTTTCACTGGATGACTGGATTCTCTGGAGACTTGAAACTCATGCAACCCAACAGTCTAGTGTATCTTGATGTATTTTTCAGGCTAACAACAATGCTGTACCCCCAACTATCTGATTTACTGAACATGATACATGGGGAATTTGCTAGCAAGTAGTTTGAGTTCAGGGGTGCCCCGGCGCCCCACGAGTTTTTTTTAACTCGAAATACTTGTTTCTTGTCGGAAACACTTTAGTAGTAAATGGGAGTCTAACTTCATTTTAAAGTACTGCGAGTAATGGAAGAAACAACTCGCTTTCCCTTTGCAGTATCTGCTTACCATGATGCTACCTGCAATTATGATAACATGAATGTAACTTCATTTTGAAATTCTCCGAAAAATGGAAAGAACAACTCACTTCTCTTTTACAGTATTTTCATAGCATGATGCCTCTCGCAATAATCATGTTCTGTTTTATGGGATCTTGTGACACTAGCCAAATCAAATGGACCATCGTCAGAGGTCAAGTTTCAGGCGTTCATTGAACTTTATCGACCCGCTGCATTGTTTGATATTTACTAATGAGTTGATGTCCCATTTGTGTCACCACTGTGTGTCACTCATGTGGTGTTGCTGTGTACAGGAGAAGGTATTGTTGACAGTGTTCCACTTTGTCACTTTTCAAGTTTGTCTTTTAATTTTGTAGTGTATTTGGAGAACGAATCTTCTGTAAATGCATGGCCTATGGTTGCTAGGTAACACACAATACCAGTGAGTGCTGCTCTTCCCATAACTACATTCATAGTGTGTTGTCATTGACTACAGTTGGAGTTTGTGATTATTCTGAAGACTGGAGGGATGTAGACAGCCTCCTTGAGAATATCATGTTACAAGAAAGCGGAAGCTGTGATAAGAGTGGGTATACACATACATGTATTGTAGGGTTTTAATTGGAAGTTAATAATGTCTGCCCAGTTTCCGTCAGGGTGTAATGAGTAACACAGCATGGTGAGGCATCCACATTTGTACTGGCATTGCCATGCATGTCCACTTGGTAGTGTTTACGTGGAGTGGCTCTGCATGAACTGCTCTGACACTGTGTACCACTAGCCACTGTTGTGGTGTGATGTTGGGCAATGAATGTCATTATGAGCTGCAGAATGTGTCTTCCATGTTTAAAGTTGACTGAGTGCATGACATGTTGTTTTGTTTGCCTTTCACAGATGGTTCCTTGAAAGGACACTTTGGCAAGGTGCACTTGGCGTTACCTCCCCTCAGCACAGCAGTGAAGTTGCTGTGTCTGCAACATGTGACAGAGATTGAGTGTGATGGCATACAAGAATGTGAGGTAAGCTTCAGTGTGAGATGGAATGATGATTCATGCCTTGCAAGGGTGTAGCCAGGGGGTTCGGGGGGTTCGGACAAACCCCCTCCCTTCTGACTGTGGCCATGAATTAAGTGCATTTAGGTAGCTAGAAGTCTGGCACACACGCTAGCTAGCAGACAGTGTCTCGTTTCACGGTAAACAGTTACATACCAGACCCCACCTGTCTGTTGGCGGCCATTTAATTGTGACGTCATACGAGTCATACCGTGTGCATCCTTGGTACTAGAACCCCCCTCCCAGATTTCTGGCTATACCCTTACCTTGATGTATATTCTCATTGACCCTTGGGTTACAGTTGTTGGGTGTCCGTGTTCGCTTCGATTTTCTTTACAGTAATAAATTGGACAAGAAGACCTTCCTATAGCCTCAGCGCTGTATAAGATTAAATTGAAATGGGCGTTTGCAAAGCTAAAGAATTCACTTTCAAGCTACTGTCAGCCCTTGCCAGCGCACGAGTGTATTTTGATCAGGTGACGTTGCTACCGATCATGTGGTGCTTTAGTATTTTCATGATAGATCATCACAGCATAGCCTCCCAGGAGTCACTCACCCCTACAAATATTGCTCTTTATTTACTGTAACGTGTAAGTAATAGTATGCATGTTTGTTCACTGGGTTCACGTCTACTGTCCATTTTTGCCCCTCCTACTGCTGCCCATTGAAAGGGTGCTGCCAGGTCACTGGTGGTGATAGCTATAGTGCATATCATTTGTGCTCTGTGCATGCATGTGTTGTGTGTATGTGTGTTGTTTGTTATCCGTTGTGTGTACCCTGCATTTTTGTGTGCTGTGTGACAAGGAGGGCACTTTCCACCCTTGAGGTAGACATGGCCCTGTTGTCAGTGAGTAGGCTGGTGTGTGGTGCATGGTCTCTGGAGCAGAATGCTGTGTTGACATTGTCCTTGCTGACTCACCTCATTGTGAGCTGTGTCAGTGTGTCTGTAGGATGTTTCTGACCAGAGTTGCTTCTTCATCCAGGTTGGAGTGAGAGAGGAGGAACTGAAGTGGAATGAAATGGAACAGGCTCTGGCTGGGATGAGTCGACTGGAGACGTTGGTGCTGGGAATGTGGAATACTGTAAGTTTGAGGTGTCATTACAGAAGGCAGTATGTTTCACTAGACGTTTGCACCCGAATGACGCCAAGCTTGTGCCTGAAGGACAGAACAGTCACTAAAACAGTAATGGACTCGGACTTTGGAGCTTCCGCAAAGGGAGAGTTAGGCAGCACGAAGCCAACGGATGTGCGAACTTTGACCATCGACTGCGAACCTAGGGAAGCAGACAGATGCGTCATCGGCGACTACTGGAAGGGGAGACAATCGCAACACATCGGACTCGGGGTGGGCAGGACTCCAACAGGTGGATGAGGGACGAATCTCCCCAATGGCTGGCGGGCAGAGGAGGGACGAATCACCCCAACGGCCTCCTGCTACTACATGGCAGCGGAAGTGGATCGAGAACAGAGCCAAGCAGTGCTGCCATCCAGCTTGGTAAGATGGAACCGATTCAGCTGTCCCTGCCACAACAGCACAGTGGATCAACTGGTGTCCACTCAAGAAGGAGCAGCAGCGCAAGAGACTTCTGACTAGCCTGACAACAATGCACACACATCATTTCATATTCCTATGCACACAGTACCCTATACACAACTCACATACATGCATTCACACAACCCCCCTATGTGTACACATCCATATGCATACACACCCATATGCATACACATCATACCATATGCACACACATCTCTTCCAAACCTACAGAGTCACCAACAGTTATACGTTGTGCCATGCGTCCTGCAGCATGTTGGCAATTACTGTTATACTCAGTGACTCCATTTTTCCTTATTTTTGTACCTTGGTCTTAATAAGGAGAATGTTTGCCCCGTGTGTGTGTGTGTGTGTGTGTGTGTTCCTGCTAATTGTTGTTTTGTCACTGTGTTTCTGTCTCTGCTCTTTTCACATGTTCTCCTTTCACATGTTATTCATTTCACATTTGACTTTCATTGCTCTACCCTTAATTGGTAGGTGCCAGACTCACTGATGTTTAAATTTGGAATGCACGTTTTGAAGGTCATTTCTAAGAACAACGGTATTGGTGACTTTGTATTGTATGACTGGGGTGAGAGAGAAAAGCTACTCACTGAGATGCTAACGAGACTAACACCTGATGAGACTAGCAGGTTCTCAATTGGACAGTACACTCATGTTGATGGTGACACCTTTCCTTGCATCTGCCTCTCTCCATCAAGTGAGTACATATGCATATAGTAACAATAGTATCATGTAATCAGATAACATCAAAAGCACATATAGCCTTGTTACCCACATGTGCAGGAGCTGAGGGGAAGTACCCTAACATGACACAGGCTGCCAGTGACCTCTGGTCTATCAGTGGGCAGTGGCCACAAGTACTGCCAGGTGGGTGGGGTGAGTGGGTGGGGTGAGTGGGTGGGGTGATAGCGTAACACTAGCACATGCACACATCATCGCCATCCACTTCAACACAGCACTATTTTCCAAATACTGATAGTGGAACACTCTCCCCCTCTCTCTCCCAGCAGACTCCGCCCACTACCAAGCACCAGGAGGTCCACACTTTCAAGTACCATTGCCTCCAGTACTCCGTCAAGCACAAGGGGGATTCCCCCCTCCATTCTCTCTCCCTCTCGCTCCCGGATGTCTGCCCCCCCTCTCACCCTGTCCCCGCCCACAGCAGCACTCAGGTAGTCCACTGTACAATGTGCACACCTACTTATGTAGTTTTAACAGTGAGTACACTCCATTGCTTGTGCTCCATCTATCAAGCTATCCTGCTAGACCACCCCAGGGGATAATAGTCCTCCTTGCACTTCTCATTCTCTTCCTTTCCCTTCCCTCCTCTCCACTCCTCTCATCTCTGCCTCTTTTCCTCCCACGTCCACCTCACACTCCCCTCCCTCCTCTGTCCCTCTCCTCCCTCACATCTCCATACTTCCCCTGGCCCTCCCACTTTTCATATCCATTCCCTCCCCTCCCCTCCCATCCCCTCCACTCCTCTGCCTCCCTCTCCATCCGCCCAACTCCAGTAATGGAACAGGAACTCACAATGTACCCCACTCCTCAGGACTACCGTACACACCACCTCCAACACACTCAAGGTACGTATTATACACATCACTTAATTGTATTCATTGTCTGTTTATGTGTATATGTATGCTAGTGGGTGGGGTAGCAGTAGAGGGTGTGGGTGATGGGAGGTGTGGTGTGGTGGGTGGGGTAGCAGTAGAGGGTGTGGTGTGGTGGGTGGGGTAGCAGTAGAGGGTGTGGGTGATGTGAGGTGTGGTGTGGTGGGTGGATGGGCCAGTGAGTTTGCTCTGCATGTTGTGTGCATGCATGTCCACTTCTCACTCCACTGTCATGTCTACTTCCTGTACTGTGCATCTCAATCATGTAACTGCCCTGCAAAGTGTGCTCCTCTTCCACCTCTCCTTTGTTACACTTCCTCTAGATAATGTCCCTGGTCCTTCCTGGTGGACCCCATCCCCTCCTGTTGCCAGGAGACACAGCCGACAGTGGAGGGAGAAGGGGAGCAGACCAGCCAAACAGAACAGAGGTACACAAAGTGTGTGCTGCAAACTGTCACACCTCCCATTGTCACTCCTTGTCACTATTCACTACATTACACCATCCAGTCCACCATTGTGTGCTGTCTCATACCATTCTGGTCTGGTCCACTCAACACCTGCATGGTCTGTTTCATCTCCTGTACTGTTGCAGACGGTTTCCTGTCTTAGTATTCATAGCTACCAACCTGTTAATCTATGTGTTCTAAGTTCTTCCCTCTCCTCTGACAGGCCCAGTCCTCCATGACTCATCTGATGCTCCAGGTCCTTCAAGGATCAATGCTCCTGCCCCACCCCCTGCTCCGCCCACAGAGCTAGGTAAGTAGCCTCGGCTATCGTACCTGCATGCATGTAGCTATCTCCACACATACGTGAAGTGAAGTGCTCCCTAGATACACATAGCAACTGTTACCCTCCTTCCCCTTCCGACATGCCTGTTCACAGGAACACATTCCATCTCTTCTGACTCGCCAGGTCCCACAGGGATTGGCACTGCCCCTCCCCCTCTTGCCCCGCCTAACCCTACTGAGGCAGTCCCCACTCCACCCTTGGTAGGGTACCACCCTCATGTTGTGGGACAGCACCAAGGTGTGTGTGTGTGTGTGTGTGTGTGTGTGTGTGTGTGTGTGTGTGTGTGTGTGTGTGTGTGTGTGTGTGTGTGTGTGTGTGTGTGTGTATGTGTGTGTGTGTGTGTGCTTGTGTGTGCATGTGCCCGTGTAACCCTGTTCACTGACGCTGCTCTCCTTTTTCTTCTGACTCAGTCTTCCCTCCATCAGGTTGGACTGCATTCCCTCCTACTCAGCCCTTCCATTTATACCAGATGTTCACTGACCCTTCAGTTGTAAGGAACCTCCCACACATTGTGGGACAGAACCAAGGTAGGTGTGTGTGTGTGTGTGTGTGTGTGTGTGTGTATGTGTGTGTGTGTGTGTGTGCGCGCGCGTGTGTGTATGTGTGTGTGTGTGTGTGTGTGTGTGTGTGTGTGTGTGTGTGTGTGTGTGTGTGTGTGTGTGTATGTGTGTGTGTGTGTGTGTGCGCGCGCACACGCGTGCATGTCTGCATGTCTTTGCATATGTCACTGCTCTTCTCATTCCCTTCCGACATACCTATTGACAGGAACACACCTCATATCTTCTGACGTGCCAGGCCCCTCTGGGACCACCACTGCCCCTCCCCCTACTGCCCCACCTAACCCTACTGAGGCAGTCCCCACTCCACCCTTGATAGGGTACCACCCTCACGTTGTAGGACAGCACCAAGGTGTGTGTGTGTGTGTGTGTGTGTGTGTGTGTGTGTGTGTGTGTGTGTGTGTGTGTGTGCGCGCACGCGCACGCGTGCATGTCTGCATGTCTTTGCATATGTCACTGCTCTTCTCATTCCCTTCCGACATACCTATTGACAGGAACACACCTCATATCTTCTGACGTGCCAGGCCCCTCTGGGACCACCACTGCCCCTCCCCCTACTGCCCCACCTAACCCTACTGAGGCAGTCCCCACTCCACCCTTGGTAGGGCACCACTCTCATGTTGTGGGACAGCACCAAGGTGTGCGTGTGTGTGTGTGTGTGTGTTTTTTTTTTCTGTGTGTGCATTCAAGTGCTTGTGTGTGCATGTGTCTGTGTAGCCCTATTCACTGACACTGCTCTCCTTTTTCTTCTGACTCAGTCTTCCCTCCATCAGGTTGGACTGCATTCCCTCCCACTCAGCCCTTCCATTTATATCAGATGTTCACTGACCCTTCAGTTGTAAGGAACCTCCCACACATTGTGGGACAGAACCAAGGTAGGTGTGTGTGTGTGTGTGTGTGTGTGTGTGTATGTGTGTGTGTGTGTGTGTGTGTGTGTGTGTGTGTGTGTGTGTGTGTTAGTGTGTGTGTGTATGCACACACGCGTGCGCGTGCATGTCTGCATGTCTTTGCATATGTCACTGCTCTTCTCATTCCCTTTCGACATGTCTATTGACAGGAACACACCTCATATCTTCTGACTCGTCAGGCCCCTCTGGGACCACCACTGCCCCACCCCCTACTGCCCCACCCACCCCTACTGCGCCAGTCCCCACTTCACCCCTTCACCATGGTCCAGCCCCTCTACCAAGGAGGAGACCAGCTGTACCACTGCCAAGTGAGCCTTGCAGTTCAAAGAGAGGCAGAAGTGGCAGAGAAGGAGGACAGAGGTAGCATGTAGTGAGGTGAGGAGGAGGTAATGTGGTAGAGGCTCATGCTACGTTGTCTAGCAGGTTTATGAGGCGTTGATGAGCATTCACGTAGCTAAAAAGGAAAGTTCAAGTAAAACGTTTCGACCACGAGGGTCTTCATCAGTTACAAAACTGAAGTGTACAGGTATAGGGATTGGCTTTATACAGCAGTATGTGTTCAAAAAGGCGGGAAAGTCAGGTGACAGGTGACAGGTCATGAGTGAATAATAGAAATAATAATAATAATAATAATAATTTTGAAACAAACTAAAATTCTAACAATAATCATACAGGCTAGCAATTAATAACTGGTGCACTAGGGTGCACCTACATGCAATAATGAGTGTCATTGAAAATAGATTAAATCAAAATTGTCTGGGGAGGAAGTGCCGAGCACTGCCGCCGCATTCCCCCGCTGTACTGCCACTGAAATTCTCTGCAGCAGGTATTGGTGGGCCTGGGGCTCACCTGACTCATCTTTGATGCGCCGGCCAAGCTCACGAAAGAACATCTGCGCCTCCGAACCGAAAACACCGGAGGTTTCCACCGCCAGTGGGACGAAATGGTGGGTGGTGGCCAGCTCCGCATATTTAGCCCTCTTAATAATAATAATTAATCATAAGAATAAAATGATAGTAATATAGTAGTATTGATGATAAGTCATAGAGTTGATATAATGAGAATATGTTGACCTGTCTGTTTTTGTAATGGTCATGGTGGGTTCAATATGGGGTTCCACATTGATGGCAGGCATAGACCACGGTCCAAGTTCATGGTCTTCTTGTTGCGTTGGATATGGATGGCCTCTGTTGTCTTCCTTTGCCAAAACCCATTGACGCATCTTCTGACCTTGGCTTCATCCCAATTGATAGCATGTTTGGTCTCATGAGCGTGGACCGCGATACCATTCTTGGGGTCCCCTCTCTTCACTGCAGACTTGTGCTCCCCAAGTCTGATTTTCAAGGTCCTCTTTGTTTCACCTATGTAGACACCATCACATTCTTTACATGGAATCTCATACACCACACTCTTCTTCTTTGCTTCTGGAATGGGGGTCTTCACTCTCATTAGGGTCTTTCGGATGGTTCTCACTGGTCTGAAGGCGGCTTTCACACCAAGGGGGGTGCATATCCTTTCTATCTTTTCACTGATGCCCTTAACATATGGTAGACATATGATCTTCGGTGCATCGTCTTCCATAGGGGGGGGGTCTTCATCGGAGGGGTTGGTGGAGGGGCTCTTTGGTGCATCATCCTCAGGGGGGTCTACATTGTCTGTGTCAGTAGAGGAGGCTTCTTGTGTATGACTGTCAGTGGGGAGAGGTCCATTGTGGGTAGCAGTGGACAGCTTCTCCGCATCATCATTCGGGGGGGAGTCATCATTGGTTACTTCAGTGGTAGGAAGGGGACCGTGTTGGGATAGTGTTTTCTTTACCAAGGATTTGGGGAAGCTGTTGGCTTGGAAAACGTCCTGCAGGTGTTGTAGTTCTTGTTGTTTGGATGTGGAATCACATATTCGGTGGGCTCTATCCCGCATGCCTCTCAGCACTCCCGTGACTGTTCTCGGGTGATGATGGGAGTGAAACGGGATGTAGCGATCGGTGTGGGTGGGTTTACGGTAGACAGCTGTGCTCAGTCGGGTGTCGTGTCTGGACACTTGTACATCCAGGAATGCTAGTCTGCCTTCTTCTTCTAACTCAACAGTGAACTGGATGTTTGGGTGTTGACTGTTAAGATGTTCATGGAAGCGTTCCAATTCATTCTGCCCATGCGTCCAGATGACAAAGGTGTCGTCGACATATCTAAGCCAGAGTCTGGGGGGTGAAGGAGCGGTCTGTAGGGCAATCTCTTCTAGATGCTCCATGTAGAGGTTGGCTACAATTGGTGAGAGGGGGGACCCCATTGCTGCTCCGTCTGACTGCTCAAAGAAGGTGTCCTGAAACTGGAAGTAGGTTGTTCGTAGACAAAGTTCAGTGAGTTCCATCAGTTGGGGTATGGGAATGGTGGTCCGTTCACTCAGGGAGCTGTCTGCCTTCAGTCGCTCTTCAATCACCCGGAGGGCTTCATCAATGGGTACCTGTGGGAAGAGATTAGTGACATCGAAACTGACAAGTCGGTCCTCTGGTTCCAGCTCCAAGTCTCTGATAATGTCCACAAAAGTCGAGGAGTTCTTCACCGTGTGTGGGGTGTTGCCAGCCATCGGGGTGAGAATTCGAGCCAACTCCTTGGCAAGGCTGTATGAGGGGGAGCCGATAGCCGATACAATTGGTCTCATGGGAATGTCCTCTTTATGGACCTTGGGGAGGCCATACATTTGTGGGGCAGAGGAGTAGCGTGGAGTCAGGAGGTCGCAGAGTCTCACATCCAGGTGACCTTCATTGCAGAGGCGCTTCAAAGCGTTGGCTATCTCTTTCTCTTTCTTCACCGTGGGGTCACGCTTCTTGACCGTGTACTTGTCATCCTTCAATATCTTCATCATTTTGTGAGTGTAATCTGATCTGTCTAATATCACTGTGGCCTTGCCTTTGTCAGCAGGAACTATGACGATGTTGGTGTCATTCTTCAGACTGTGGAGGGCTTTGCGCTGCTGGAAGGAGAGGTTGGGCTTGGGTGGTTTCGCTCTCATTATATCAACTCTATGACTTATCATCAATACTACTATATTACTATCATTTTATTCTTATGATTAATTATTATTATTATTATTATTATTATTTCTATTATTCACTCATGACCTGTCACCTGTCACCTGACTTTCCCGCCTTTTTGAACACATACTGCTGTATAAAGCCAATCCCTATACCTGTACACTTCAGTTTTGTAACTGATGAAGACCCTCGTGGTCGAAACGTTTTACTTGAACTTTCCTTTTTAGCTACGTGAATGCTCATCAACGCCTCATAAACCTGTGAGGAGGAGGGACATGCACTTCTAGTGTGTCCACATGTCATGTGTTGGCAGTGTGTCCCTATAGCTGTGAGCCCTCTGGACCAGTCAGTAGACCAGTCAGTGTGCACTCCTCCTCCTCCAGACCTCCTTTGAGCAGTGTGTCTTGCTCCTACACAGACTGAAGAGGACAGTGTCAATTGACAGTTTTATTTGTAGCAATGTCCCATATCACTGCACACACAATATACCCTCACATGTATACATAATGATTGTAACAATCACAATCACTTCTAATTTGTACAATATAAAATTAATATGGTTTCATGTTTAGCAATAGTTTGCATTTATTATTATTTACAAAATTAATGCACTTAGTCACATTATATATGATCATGATAAATTTTATTTTTGGCACCACTACACTACTAAATGATTGCAAATAATCAAATAAAAACGTATATATTGTCTGATCATGATGGGGGAAAGGTACCGCTGCCGTGTTAACGTCGCCCCACTGGACTGCCACTCCTTGAATCAATAAAAACTGCAGAGAGCATGGCTCAGTCCAGAGTTTCAGCCCTGATCCTGCAACCGGCCAGCTCCGGTCCTTGATGAGAGCATGCATGGCCTATTATAATTAATTAATTCTTAGCTACTACTCTTGCAATCACGTCAATGTACAAAAATTATAATATCAAGCTGGATGCATATGCATAATCTTGACAGTCAGCCATTTTAAATAATTAATACAGTGCTTTCGAGGTTCCTTGTCCCGATCGCGATTTGAAGTCTGCACTCGATCACGTGGCACGTGATAAATGAGCGTCACGATTCGTCATTTCGTATTTGAACTCGAATTGCGTAAGCACTCTCAGTGTACAAAGAGTGCTCACGCAATTCGAATTACGAATACGAAATGACGAATTGTGACGCTTATTTATCACGTGCCACGTGATCGAGTGCAGACTTCAAATCGCGATCGGGACAAGGAACCTCGAAAGCACTGTATAAATGACACTGTGTTGATCATTAATCTTATTACAATACAGGTATGCACTTGATCATGATCAGAAAATTATAATTATGGATGAAAATTTCACTAGGCTTTATAACATGACTCGTATACATACAAATATTTATGAGTAATAATTACAATACGTATTTACAGATGGAAAATAAAACCGAGTCCATCAACTACAGGTAAACACTAACTCTAACGGCAACAGTCCTAAAGAAATCAAAAACGTGAAAGTAAAAACATGACAATCACTATATAGCTTGCAGTATATGGCCTTCACAACTGTATTTTATTACACACACACACACATGCGTGCATGCACACACAAGCATACACATATATACACACACGCACACACATGCATGCACACGTGCACACGTATATAGACACATGCACACACACACATGCACACGTGCACACGTGTACAGACACATGCACACACAAATAATTATAGACACATGCGCGCACACACACACACACACAGACACAACTGCATGATGAATAATGCATTATCCAATGTTGAAATACATTGCAGTAGACATATAATATTATGTGATCAGTTGCCATTTCATGTAGATCTGCTAAATTAAGAATTATAACTCTTTAATTATGCAGCTTGTACAATGGTGTTAACAACTTGTTCAATTATAATTATAATATTTGTGCTGTTTCCATGGTTACCCTCCCACCCCTATACAGCTATGATAATCATCAGAGCACCAAATCATTTACGTCAATTCTGCATACATAATTACATAACAATAATAATTGTGTACAAAAGTACCACATGCTTTGAGATACAATATGTGTATGTGAACACATTGGCAGTAGAGTACAGGGGTTGTGTTGCAAGCACTGCAGAAAACAATAACCAACTGTTACAATACAAAATTTATATGGAAAGGGTAGGTGTGTATCAACATAAACGCATTCCTATACATACGTACAATTGTTAGTACAATAGTGTGGGGTGGTAGTTAACAGTTCAAAACCAACTTCATTGTGTCATTTCGAAGTGGGAATGAGGACATATGCATTGTTATCTACTGCTTAGTGCGTTTCGTGAATGGGCTGACAGTACAAGGGGGGCTGTTGATAAGAGCCCAGTCGGCCTGTTGCCATGGGATACGGAACAGAATTGGGATCAAAGTAAATGGTACACATGCTGCTGAGATCAGCAGGAAGGCCTTCGGTGCAGGGAACCGTTGTGGGCGGAGAAAAGACGTCTGTAACATATCCATCATCCTCGACACTTCCACGTGGCTGTGTTGCCATCGAAGCCATGTGAGGTAAGTGCCCTTGACTACCGTAGCTGCTTCGGCTGCTTGTGCTAAGAGGAAATCCCTCTAGGTTGCTATGGTAACCGTGTGAGTGGATGTTGGGAGATGAGAAAGCTCCGTCCTCAGTGTGAGCTCCATGCGGGCTGAAATGGGAATGGGAATTGGACTCACTTCCACTTGGGCTGGGAGTCATGTATCCAATGGGGTATCCCTCACGCGGTGATGTAATGCTTGACATGGACTGCATTGGACCAGTTTGAACCGGCTGAAACTGACCAGTATGATCAACATTTGAAAACACCGGAGTGCCAGTGGGTGGAGTCACAGGAGGGCTGGTTGTGAAAACCTGCTCAGGTTGGCTGGAGTAGGCTAGTGTCTGGGGGATAGTGAGGTCGTTATCACAGGGGGCTGGACCAGGCGGGCATGACACAAAAGAGGTAGGTTGGTGGTAGTGGAGGTCAATGGGCTCCACCTTAGGCGTGACTATTGGCGTTGCCATGGCAGCAGAGGCAGGGGGCATCCCCGGGGTTGGATGAAGTGGTCTATAGACTGAGTTCTGCACATCATGAGAGCTGAAGTCGCTCCCTAACACATCAGAGAACTGCTGCTGGGCATTGGGCATGTGGTCAGACCCGTACTGGCTGATGAAGGCCCTGTTGCACTCAATGGCATCCGAAGGACTGGGGGGGAGGGGGAGGTGGGAAGGGATGTGAGGGGAGGGGAATGGGACAGAAATGTGCAAAGGAATGGGTTGTGTGTTGGTATATGCTGATGGGGCAAAAATGAGGCAAAATATAGCACAGTGTACAAACACTGTTGGGATTGAAGTAGCACCGGAACTGACAGAGAAGTGTGGTGACTGATGTGTAGAGATGAATATACAGATAATGGTCTAAGTTACAACAATAAGTGACATAGTGTGAGATGACGGCTAAGGTAAGATGTCAGAAGTTGACAAACACCAAACTAGCACAGTGACAGATGGTCCCACCTGGGTGTTTGAATACCCCAAACAGTAACACCTCTCCCTTCCCCACACTAAGCCCCACACACCACACACAGGTCAACAACCTGCTACTGCCCAGTGATGGCTTCCCCAATGGCTCCACTTCCTATAGGGGATCAACCCCACAGCATTGCTATTTGAGGAGATGTGATCCGCTAACAGGAGCATGATGAAGCCATACCAAGTGCACCACATGACTTAACCTTTTAAGAATGGGTCTGATGATGTAATGTGACCTCATGTGATGTCATAAAAGGCTCATGTATGTGATCAAAGAATAGGGTTGTAAATGTGTGTGTGTGTGTGTGTGTGTGTGTGTGTGTGTGTGTGTGTGTGTGTGCGTGTGTTGTGCATACTCACCCAATGAGCCAAGTGTATATCACAAGACCAATGGGGGCTTGCGTGGACGGGTCATAAGTGCACTGTTTGATGGAGCGAACCCACACCCAGTTACCCCATTTGGTGAGGACTCTGAAGCAAGGGCTCTTGCTCTGTCCAGTCGTTACCACTGAACAGAGGGAGGAGTAGACGGCGAGCAGTGGAGAGATGACAGAGTCGTGAGGCTACACTGTGTGTGTGTGTGTGTGTGTGTGTGTGTGTGTGTGTGTGTGTGTGTGTGTGTGTGTGTGTGTGTGTGTGTGTGTGTGTGTGTGTGTGTGTGTGTGTGTGTGTGTGTGTGTGTGCACTCACCTTGCATGTGTGCTTCCATCTGATGCTGGTCACTAAGGTCTCCAGGGTGGAAGAACTGGAGGGCATTGGAGTTGATCATATCAGCCGGGTCGTACCCCAAGATGATGCGCATTCTATTGCATGGAGTGGAGAAAGAATGAGTGAAACAAACAGATCACTGCTGGGACCTCCTGACCTGGTGGTTGCATTATATAGTGACCACCGTAAACAGTTTCCACCCACACTATAAATTTAATTAATACCACAACACAACTACTTTAGTATAAGGACACATACACACGCACTCAAGACACACTGATGTGTATCCACACCAATTTACGTACATATAAAAGTCCAGATATTAGTATATTCCAGTAAACTCCCGTAAATTCCAGCATTACCCAGTAAAACTCAGTATATCCTCACTTGTTGTCCACAAATCTGCAGTTGTAGTTGATGTCGTGTTTGCTCATCACACACACTCCGAGGCACATGTCCTTCACGTCCACTAGACCTGCCACACGACACATAACCGTTACCTGGGCAACCTCTCTCTTGTATGGGTTCATAGGCTTAGTGCTTGGACGATAGGTCACCTGAGCAGAGCAGTAGATCGGCTGGGGGGAGGGGAGGGGAGGGAAGGGAAGGAGGGGAGTGGAGGGAAGTGAAAGAAGGTTAGTTTCTGGCAGATCTAAGAGTGTTTATGTGAGTGTGATGCATTTCAACATTAAGGTGAAAAGATCAGAAACTTTTTCCATCACACATACATATAGATACACACACTGCGACACACACACGCTCATGCATCCACATACCCACAAACTCCTCTACCTACGTACATACCTTGAAGCTTGCACAGCGAGTAATAGAACGAACACTGGCAGAGAAAGTGCTGCGCATTCGCACAACAAAGTGCTTCTGTCGACTCCGCAGTAAGACTTCCTCCAAGTCTGAAAGGAACACAACACACCGTGTGAATAAGAGAGTACGATAGTCACAGCTACTTGTACATAAACACACACACAGCTGTACGTAGCTGTAGCATAAGCAACCTGTAGTGTGTGTGCACTTCTGTAAGCCCAATTACTGCACATGCACACACACACAAACACACACACACACATGCACGCACGCATGCACGCACACACACACACACACACACACACGCACACACACACACACCAACCTGGTTTGATCATGGGCTCGTGGTCAGAGAAAATGTGGGCAACCTCCACAAAGTCTTGTGGATGGACAAGATCACGAATATTGTGGCCAATGACATCAACCTTGTACACAGGAAGACATGGATGGAAGGGAGGGTGGGGGGGACAGAAGTGAAGGGAGAGTGGGGGAGGGGAGTGACTTCTAAAGAAACACATTGAAGTCACCCAAACCTACTAACAGAGGTCATTTCTTCATATCAGATCACAACTCATGCAGCCTGACAATGTAGCGAGCAGGTCATTGACAACAGCCAAACATACAACACTTCCAGGCACACAATTGTCCCTACACTCACCACACCTCACCACACACCCACACACCCTCACCACACACCCAACACACCCTCACCACACATCTCCTCTCCTCACCTGTTTCAGTCCCAGATGTTCAGAGATGTTATCAGAGACATACGACAATGACCCATCTCCGGAGATGACCAGGATAAAACCATCCAGAGCTCTGAAAGTGTCCTTGGCAAGGGAGTCTAAGCCTTTAACCTCTGCAGAAAGACAGGGGACACACAGAAACCAATCCATTATAAGCCACGTACAACTTTCATCACATTAACTCACACACTGCTTTACACTTTAAAGGACACAGGGTCATCTCATAAAGATAATACTGAGTGCTTATACCCCGATAACACCTTTGTGCAAATGTACAGAAGTACAGTTCCACAACAATGACCACATTCACTGGAAAGTTCTTTAAACGCGTTACCGAAACTGAAAATGCAGTTCAGCAAATATTAGTAAAGTGTCATAGTCTCAATGCAACACCGGTCACAAAAGGGCAAGTTGACCTTGAGTGGTACACAGTGGAATGAACCAGAACTAATAGTAGGGTACATTTGCCATGTTGGCTGTGGGAAATCTGCTTCCTATTGTTAACTTCTTTCCAAAACTTCTGGTTGGGTTCACTCTGAAAGTGAATCCAAACTCACTTTCACTTTCCATGAACTGTTCACATCACACTACTGCGATATGAACAAGGCTGGGGTCATTCTGCATGCAGCTGCTGGAGGTGTATGGAGCCAAAACCTTCCACAATGAATTGCGACTAACTCCTCTTCACACTCGCTTAAGGACACACTTCACTGATATCCTAAATGGATTCCCCACAAATTTACACCAACACAGCACATTTCTACTAAAATGAAAAGATGGGACAAATTCATGAATCCCACTTTTACCAAACAAACAATCTATTCATCACTCAAGCCCATCAACCAAATGTAATGAAACTCTCCTGTTGGCAGGCACTTCCCCATGTACGTACACAAATGCTTGTGCATGCATCCTACGTACAATCGCCATGGTAACAGCCTGACATTCCTATTAGGACAACCACAGGCATGTGAGTCAGTGTGTGCAACAAACTGTGACATTGCGTTAGATTACAGCCACCACAACCAAAGGAGCAGTGGCAGGATGTGGCACATTACTGACACACCTGGGACAGTGTGTGAAGCATGTGTGGGCTACAGAGACAGTGGGAACCTGTCTGATGAGGTCACTTCACAATGCAGCCACCTGTCTAAAGCAGCCAGCCTCCCCCTGTCCAAACAATAGATTTACAGTGGAACCTGTCTATAGTGGTCACTGTATAATGCAGCCACCTGTCTAAAGCAACCAGCCTCCCCTGACCCAAAACACCTTGGAATCTGTCCACAACTTGATCTAATTTCTCCTGTAACAGAAGACTGGATCACACAATGATAGGGGATATCGCTGCCATCACGCCATTCCTTATCACAGTATGGAAAGGTGACACTCCCACACACACTTGTCGCCTTTGACAGTTGGACCACAGTTCGCAGACTATGAAATTGATATTTGCATGCGCACTGAATGAGAAGCAGTGATAGACAGCCACTTCCCCATTCAATGCACTTTTGAGAGAGATTGGGACAGTCCCAAGTGTCTGGATTAGAGAGGTGTCAACATTTCAGAGGTACATGCCCCCACAAACTCACACATATGTACATATTGTAATGGTGCATACTAGTGTAAGCAAACAACAAGTGGTTAAAAGACCTACACATATCATCATGGCAACCATTCAAACCACCAGCATAGCAACCTTTGACCTGGAATTTGCTGTCAAATTGATATAAGGTTTCATGGTAGACAAGGCTTCCAAACCAGTTGTATTCCAAATTCAATCAATTCTATCCCACAGGGGCCTTTGTGTGTGTTACAATACACTATGGGGAGGTTGAGGGAATGGTCTCTGTAGAGAGGTGGTCTCGCAACAGAGGTGCTTCGTGTGTATTACAATACACTATGGGAAGGTTGAGGGACTGGTCTCTGTAGAGAGGTGGTCTCGCAACAGAGGTGCTTCATCTGTATTAGAATACACTATGGGAAGGTTGAGGGACTGGTCTCTGTAGAGAGGTGGTCTCGCAACAGAGGTGCTTCATCTGTATTAGAATACACTATGGGAGGTTGAGGGAATGGTCTCTGTAGAGAGGTGATCTTGTAACAGAGGCGCTTCCAGCATGGTGGAATGTAGAGGAGTGAAGAAATTAAGGAGTGCCGTGTGAGGAGTTCAGAGTTTTCTCACAACAAACTGCCACAAACACCTTCAACATCTATTCAACTCTGCATATCTCAATGAAGCCACTTCCCTTTAGGAGTAAGGGAGAAAGTGCTGTTTCATTAGTCAAGGGTTTCACAGTTACTACCCAGGACATGAGTGATTAAGATGGAATTAGAGATAGTACGGGTCACTGGTAGCAATAGGAGAAATCTCCTTGGGCAATGAAACCAGACTGGAGTGACTGTCCAATGTTGTTCGGCGGCGATTGCATCTCACACAATGACAGACAGTGGAAGACCACAGGAAGCAAGTAAAATATGTGTACCTCTCTAACGAGGACAGTGCCCTGTGTGTCCTATATAGCTACAAAGAGATGTGTACAATGGAACCTGTCTAAGATGGTCACTGTGTTAGGCAGCCACCTCTCTAAAACAGCCAGCCTCCCTGGCCCCAAATAGCACTAAAGCATTGCAATCTACCTCTGTAGAGCAGCCACCTCTCTATAAAGGTCAGTTAGAACCGGCCCATAGGTGGTTGTCTTGGACAGGTTTCACTGTATAAAACTACCTCTGAAATAAGGTCACTTCTCTGATGCAGACAGGAGCCTACTGTCTCAGCTATGTACACTGAGACGTGCACAAAACTACCTCTGAAATAGGACACCTCAAATCGGGACACGCACGCATGCAGGCTAAGCTGTCTTAAGCTGTCTCAAAAGTGTCCCGAACAGGAAGTATCGCTGAATCAAACTCTTCACATGTTGATTCTCAAATCAATGAGACGTAGGAACATGGCAGTGAGCACTACAGGGCATATGCCACCTCTATGTAGGAACCCTGGTACTTTGCTTGAGTTACCCAGTAATTAGATGCATTGGTTATTAATTGTATTCATTACTCCTTTGTGCCTCCCCACATCAAAGATCAAGCTTGACCTGACCTCTTATGCTTCACAAGGGCATGAATACAATTAACATCGGCTAATAGGCGACCCTCATTGATCCATACATGGGCATCATGAAGTCACTTTTAATCAAACCCTGACCTGAACCCCTTTGGACTGTCACCTCCAGTTCTAGTGAGATGGAACTGGGACTGACCCACTCACAAGGTGACACCACTGGCACACACAGCCGTAATGGCTGTGGTTTACAACGCTGGACAATACCCAGACATGAACGCATTCCTATGTCTGCCGGGTATGGTGAGACGCCAACGAACACAATGGCATGAGTACAAAAAATGACAAAAATGCATCCTTTGTGCAAAAATACATACATACGTATGACATTGTACCTAAACATTATGCCTATAACTACCAGAATTGTAAACGGATTTGCAAAAAAGGGACCACTTCACACCAGACCTACAGTACACTGTAGCTAAGGGCAAACAGGCCCACTGGTGATAGATATTTCATGTGAAAGCAGTTATTGCACCATTTTTGTATGCTTGCGATAAACACAGTCACACCTTCTAGCCAAGTTTGAATCCTGTACTACTGACCTGAAGGTCAAACGAAGACTGAATGGTGTCACGACAGCTGTCATTTGGTATGGACTTACATACTCTCTAATACGGAACTACACAGTAACATGCGTATAGGAATGGAGCGGCAGCTTGAGGACCTGTAGTCGCTGTGCTTGTGTTCAGTGCTGCAAGTACATATGCTCAAATGAGTGTGTTATATGTTCACTTTCCCTGATCATTGTGACATACAGTGGTTTCGCAATTTCTAGTCCTGATTGACATTTGCGGATTGCACACTCAATCAGGTGAATGAAGTATTGACAATAGGTTCACACGTGCTTCGATCTACATACGAGTCTATTGTCCTATACCTTACTCACGTGATCGAGTGCAATGTGCAAATGTCAATCAGGGGCTAGAAATCATGCAACTACTGCATCACCATTGGTTTATATTAGTAGGCTACATACATGAAGCCATTCAAATATAGGTTATCAAAATCTGTATAACATTAGTCAACTGATTTCACTTTTGGCTGTTTAATATGAGGATTTCATAAACCTATTCTGCACTATTTTTGTACAGTGCCGCGCTAAAACTGTATTATGGGAACAGTGTGAGCTACCTCCACTTCCCCACAAACACCCACACGGGCACACATGAGCTCATTCTATGTGATCAACACAGCACCCAGTGACTTCCTCACTAATGAACAAGGAGAAGGTGATAAGGTGGTTTGTCATGTGTACAGGTGACAGTACTCTTGGTACAGGGTACGTGTATGTGACAATGACACTGCACACTACACTCAGCAGTGCAGTTATACGTACACACACACATGCGCGCGCACACATACGCACACACACACACACACACACACACACACACACACACACACACACACACACACACACACACACACACACACACACACACACACACACACACACACACACACACACACTCACTGGAAACAAGCTGGTTCTGGGGTCGACCGTTGCTAGGGCTGTGACGCTCACTCTCTGCCACCATGTCCCTGAATTTGACATAGTTGATGGTGACTCGAAGGACACTGGCCCGATCCAGGTCCTTGGTGTCCTTGGGGTCCAGTGGAAGGCTCTCAGCCATCTCAATGTATGTCTGATTCTCTTTCTGCCGGCGACTAGTGGTGGTGTCATTGGCCGCTCTGTTGTCAACACTGGCAGTGGGTCTGTAGAGGAGGGGAGGGAGAGGGGGAGGGATTGGTATAGGCGGGGAATGGCAGGAGGGGGTTGGTGTACGTGGGGGGCGGGGACTTAAGAGGGCCAATAAGGCATAAGGAGGCACAAAAGTGAGGGATAGCTTGCCATGTTTCAGCCATCCCTTGAAAAGCTTCATCCCCACGCAAGCAATACATAAACACAGTCTTCATCACCTCACATCCGTGGCAGTTGCCCTGGTCGCTGGGCAATAACAAGATAACCATCTGAATTCACTAAATAGGGCATACAATCTCATCAGGTCAATACTCCCCATTGGGGAAGGGCAGCCACACAACTGCCCTCCCATGCACGCAAACATGACACGACCGCGGCTTCAGACAACTAACTTCCATATTTGGAGCACTGTTCCACACATATAATGTAATTGCATTACCATCACTCTATGGTGGTAGCCATGTGAAATGTCACCTTTTGCATGCATGATTGCATAATGTGCAAGAGTTCTTATGCAATACCATCATGTGACAATTGTGTATGTTGCAATATTTGCAGGGTCTTGTGCAATGTTACACGTACATGACTCGATCTCATGTAAACAAGCACACATCAGTCTATTCGGTTGCCTGTAACAGTGACACTGACACTGCCTGCCAAAGATATCACCCTGAAGGAAATCACCAATGAAGGTACGCATGTCGATTATAGTTACCTAAACGTCTGGAATTTGTGATCTTAATGGCGGGTGTGAATGAACAGAGACAAGCCTGACCAACCTACACCCTCTAACTAGTGAAGCACTTTCCAGTCAGCCTAAGCAGCAGGGCATTGAAAGGTTGGAGGACAATTGTTATATACTTTGTGTAGACTGAATGTATTCACTTTGTGGCTATTCATCACAACCATGTCTGATGCTGTAATGAGTGTGGAGAGTAGTGGAAGGGCACATAAGTGGATGCTTTGGAAGGAAAAAGGGTTGCACAGGGTAGTGTGCTCTTTGACAAGAGACTGGAGAGAACAGTGACCTAGCAAAGGCCTGTATCGACACCACACACTGGCTCGGGTTATCACAGCAAAGT
>OZ025869.1:1071641-1074141 GCA_964019415.1 Ianthella basta | reverse complement strand
TGTTTTCATATATACACAGTTTGTGTGTACACAAGGACACGGAATGAATTCTGGCGGGCATTTGCCAAATGAAGCAGTGTTTGAAGCCCAGTGAACCACGACTGCAGTGAAATTGGGCTAAGGGTGATGTGATTGGGATGGCATTCACCATCATTGGATGTATAAGTGTTGCAAGTTAATCATCACACCAAACACATGTGTTCACGTACAAAGAACTTGGTCAGACTTCACAGACACTTCCAGGGAGTGGGTAGAGCCTAACCTACTGCACAGTGGTCCTACTGTTCCCTGGGGCAACCACTGGGAGGGAGGCAGCCATACTTGCTACCACTGACAGTGACCCACGCAGCCAACACCCCATACCGCCACAGTTGTGTTAATATGGGTACAGTGCGTGTGTGTATGGTCTACAGAGGCATAGCTGTCGGTCCATGTCGACATCACTGAACGGTTCACTACCTACTCATGCATACATTGCTTGGGGCATAGCATGGCCGCAGAACAACTGGACTGTGTGGTATGTGATGAGGAGGGGACCTTAGACATTACATTCCCCACTCCCAGGCAAGCAGTGTGGGTAACAGGCAGAGGGGGAAGACAACTGAACATACACTTTACACATTTGTTGCGTGCGCAGACGGACTACCTTGGCGTGTCACACTAATGATACTACACCTTAGGGCTCAGTTCACCACACACAGTCCTTCCACCGTTACTGAAACAGGACGGACACACACACACCACATACACACACGCGCGCGCGCGCACGCACGCACGCACACACAGCACAAGGTACAAGCGGAAAACTTCTCCGCCCATCTCAATGGCGTACAAACACCAATTGAGGCGCTCACTTTCGCTTCGTCCCTGCCTGTCCACTTCTCCCCGACGGGCCTACAGGCGGTGCGCTCACAGTCGATGATGCCATAGTCCTTCCTACGCCCGTCGCGTAAGAACCAACGCCTCAGGGAGAATCGCCAAGTACACACACAAGAACAAACTTGGTTCTCTCCCGTCCCAAGATCTTTCGCAGTGTTTTCTGGTACTCCCTCACGAGATCACTCCTCTGTCTTCCAAAGATCTAGAGGCGCTCACTCACTACTCGGTTGCCACTGGAGAGCAATACGGGAAGTAACTACAAGAGTGGGAGTGCTGGCTGCGGTTATTGCAGTATTACGTCATGGTGACGTCACTACCTCGTATGGCTATGGGAGCGTGACAGGGCGTGACGCTAAATGTCGCACAGCGTGTGGTACGTGCGTGTGTCTGTGCGAATTCGTGAATTGTAGACACATTAGCTAGCTGTGCCCGCTAATTTGTCCGGTCAGGCATCCTCATGTAGACGTGTCGTGACTAATTACATGGTGCCATGGCAACTGGTGTGCACCACCACGCATGCATGGGGACTTATCCAGCCACCACCATCGCTACCCTGCAGCTGCATTAGCGAGTCTGCCTCTCTGACCTACCAAATGGCAATGCAATGTGGCATGGAAGAACAAGAGGAGGCAAGGTCTCCATATTTGTGACTGCATCTCGTTGTCCTTGCAATTGGCCAGGTAGTGGTAGCTGATGGACATTCACAGCCACAGTACGGCTAGCTGGCTTCATTATTAATTGCTCAGGAGAACTCACATCAACAGCAAGTTGCCCACAGAGTCACGTCATTGCTCAATCATCAATCATCAGAAACTCCTATTTATGCACACTACGTGTACTGCATGTGTAAAAATTAGCACATTGTGTATTTGCATTTGTGCACGATTGATG
The DNA here is from genome assembly GCA_964019415.1 of Ianthella basta. Classification (NCBI taxonomy): domain Eukaryota; kingdom Metazoa; phylum Porifera; class Demospongiae; order Verongiida; family Ianthellidae; genus Ianthella; species Ianthella basta. The sequence continues at coordinate 1,072,371 of OZ025869.1, read as the reverse complement.
CTAAAATTTTGAAATCATCAGTTCAATCATGGATAATCAGAGTAATTAATATTACGAGCATGAATCTGGAAAATCAATCATTCACGTCTTGTGCGCTGCATGGCGTTCCTTTGTACATACACCCTTGCAGAATGCCACAGCTCACAATCTCTGCATGTAATTCAAGCTACATTCATGCAAGTCCAGTTTGAGATGTTCCACCGTACATCCATAGTGTCACCTGCTCACATGGCCATGGATTCTTCAATCGTGTCACATTTCAAAAATTTGCAATCACAGCTTGAAAGGACAATGGGGGCAACCCGATAAGTGTAGCTTACTAGTGTGTGAACATTTTTTAATGAACTATTGAAAAAACTCTGTTTAAAAGGACAGTCTTTGGTCACATGATTGGCATACTAGCCAATCAGCTCCACTGTACCATTGCCATGGTAACCATCATACAGAAAGAAGTTGTTAAAAGGCTCGTCCTTGGCTGAAATTGCCTGAGTGGAAACAAGAATATCAAACATCATACCAGCATGTGAATGCAAACACGTAAGAAACATTCACAAACACATTTGGGGTCTGTAATCAAGGGGGAAACCCTGACCTTTATCATCTCTTGTGCCAGGACTCCGCCTACAATGGCACACACTGGACTCAGCTCAGAAAAGCACAACCTGTGACAAATGACATGACAGGAGTGACAACAAGAGTGACATGACATGACTGAAGTATCACAAGACTA
>OZ025869.1:1054141-1066641 GCA_964019415.1 Ianthella basta | reverse complement strand
CGAGAGACTGCCGTGGTAGCTTTCTAAGAGGGGAGGGAGGGAGGAGAGAAGAGGGAAGAGACCTTTGAGAACACTTACGTACACATACATACACGCACGCACGCGCACACACACACACACACACACACACACACCTTCCTATCTTCTTCCCCTTGTGGTATAAGAAACCTTGCTCCTAACTCCTCCACGTCAAACTCCTTGGAGTCCAGCAGCGTCAGAGCCTTCACTCCAGCCAGCACAATGTTCTTGGACACTTCAGCCGATAATCCATTCACACCACACACCAGTACACGACAGGCTCGTAATCTGTAGGTAGGGAGGGGGTAGGGTGGGGTGGAGTGTAGTGTACTGTAGTGTGGTGTAGTGTACTGTAGTGTGGTGTAGTGTAGTGTAGTGTGGTGTAGTGTGGTGTGGTGTAGTGTAGTGTGGTGTACTGTAGTGTGGTGTAGTGTAGTGTGGTGTAGTGTAGTGTGGTGTGGTGTAGTGTACTGTAGTGTACTAGTGTAGTGTACTGTGGTGTAGTGTGGTGTAGTGTAGTGTAGTGTGGTGTAGTGTACACTCTTGCAGTGTACTGTAGTACGGTTTAGTATACTCTGCTATACTGTAGCCTAATAAGCATATCGTATAGTATAAAACTACAGCTTGCATTTCTAATGAATACACTTTAAACGTTAAACCTTAAAACTGAGGCAACTTATCGTGAAAACTCAGGAGCTGAACGAACGCTGTGAAGAACTGCTTCACTCACCTCTTCTGCGCATCCAATCCCCACAAACGTATCTGTCTGTCATACTGCTCCGCTTCCAATTCACTCAGTTGATCGCGCGGACCACTGGAATTGTGGCCGCTGCTACTGCCGACGTCCGCCATATTTGTCACGTGGCAGCATGTTACGCAACGTAGTAGACACATACTAAAGTATATATACGTAGCGGGCTATAGGCTTCACATGTACAAATGTAATACTTAATACTTAATTACTACCAAATACTTAATTCGATCTATATGCGAGCCTATCGTTCCAATATTTTACCACATATGATCGAGTGCAAGATGCAGACGTGTGTCAAGAAATCATGAAACCACTATTATACTGTAGGTGCCATGGTACTGAAACACATGTATATTATTATAAAAAGTGTGCAGAATAGACTGAACGAATGTAATGCTGGGTTATGCAAAAACACAGACAAAATGCATAATTACAAAGGAGGATGAAATAGTGCACAGATTATAAACTCGTACTAAAAATATAAGTGCTTAAAAGAGGCTAAAATCTTTAATGCCTGACCATAAAAATATGCCAGAGTCACTATAATACCAGAGGTTTGTCCATGATGTTGAAATGGAATACAAAAGAGTAATAACTACATAATTATGAATAACTATGAAATTATGATAATTATAAATGCAGTTAGCTGCACATGGACACATTGAGTGTCCACAGACAGATATGCAAATGGGAGTCAGACAAGCTCACTGGCGACTGTCCTGTGACCTCCGCTTCGTTTGGTGGTTGCTGGCTGCAGAGGTTTTGCATGTGAGCGGCTGTTTCCCGTAGCGGGACCAACTCCAGAGCTCTCCTGTTGGATCTGGGATTGGATATTCTGGACCCATTCCCTTATTTCAGTCTACAATGAAGAGAAATCATTTATACAGTTACACTGTAATAAGCTATGTATAAATATTCAAAAGAAAATGAATTTGTATTTATTTATAAAAATGAAAAAAGTGAATTCTCCGTTACAATTATAAAACCATTCCAAGTGCTATGCAGTATTAGTCAGGCATTGACCCCTCCCCGCGGAAGGGTCAGGTTAAGTCTAATACATTGACTTGTGCAGCACACCACAATGGTTGCGTGCCCAATCAGATTGCAGGAAAGGTGTAAAATATTTATTGCTTGCGTGTTCGCAAATGGCAGCAGACCAGAGCATGGACCAGAGAGTGTTATACGCTGCGACGGAAGCCATCCAGCGCCTTGGTTATTCTACCATGAAGCCAGAGCAACTTCAGGTCGTGTCTGGCATCGTTTCTGTGAGAGATGTTTTCGCTGTTTTGCCGACCGGCTTTGGCAAGAGCCTGTGCTACGCGTGCCCACCGACAGTGTTCGATCTGGTTTGCCGGTCGAAGGGACATCAATAGTCTTTGCTGTCGCTCCTTTGACGGCTATTATGAAAGATCAGGTAAGTGTCACGAGCCGTCGCACGTACTTGCGGCCACAAACAAGGCATAATGTTGCGCAATAATTACATTCCACAGCGTATAATTGCATTCCGCGGGGACAAGTCAATGTATTAGACTGAACCTGACCCTTCCGTGAGGAGGGGTCACGCGACGCCTGACTAATGCAGTATGTAGTAAAGTGTACGGTAGATTTTATGGAACATCAACGAGAAGAAACGGGAGACCAATCTATCAATGGGAGAGCATGAAGTGATCTTTGAAATATGATATTACAGCACTTCAGCTTTTGTTTGTTTGTTTGTTTGTTTACTTGTATGTTAGCGATTAAGACCAATTTTACATTAACGGGCTTTAATGTTTGTGTAGAATGGTAACCATCCATGAAAATTTTGGCTCCATAGCTGGAATTTCTCAAGGAATGACATAATTTTAAAAACAAACGCCATCAAATCTACAAAATGGTTGCAACACACGTTAAATGGCAAAGTGTTTCTGTGTTTATGAATCTGTCAATGACAACAACTACTTGTCAACAATAGGGACTCCCGCCCCCCCCCCCCACTACGAACCTCATTGTTGGCCTGGAAGATGTAGACGGCCCCAGTGGCCAGCGACAGTCGAAACACGTGAGGTCTCTTGTGGTAGTCAGTGGCTACCTCACACTTGGCTCCACCCAGGTAGAAGGCAGGAGCAATACACTGTCCCTAGGGGGTGGGGGAGGGGGTGGGGAGTGAGAGGCAAAGGTGACAACTCAAGACACACACACACACACACACACACACACACACACACACACACACACACACACACACACACACACACACACACACACACACACACACACACACCATCAGTGCCTGTTTGGCATCCTTGTAGAAAGAGAGTTGTCCGAGGTAAGCTACAGTGTGGAATTGCTTCCAAGACCTGTACTCACAGGGTCACAGACAGACAGACAGACAGACATTTGCATAAAGAAGATGCTTCCAATGCACTACATATACTAGGGAGGGACAGGCTAACAAATACCTCTACGCCATGCACACGGGACAACAGTGCCACCAACCAACCTCTTCAGTGCCTTTTTCGATCGTGTCTCCATCTCGTGTTTCCTCATCAGTTTCCCCTCATAGCGGTCAATGATTGACGTCAATGAGCTGACGTTGTAAAGGAGGTTTACCTCATCTTCCCCTGCATCTGATGAATCACTGGGGAATTCCCTTCCAGTGTCCCATTCCACCGAAGAGTCCAACAGAGGTGTGGCCTTCACCAACTCCACTGAATCTACAGAGGAGGTTGTAAATATGTGTGAGGATGACAGTATTGGAATGAACACCATCACATGACAATCTACCAGAATCACCTCTCACACACTCATCTCACCAATCACATCCTCACAATCACCCATACAGTCACACCTCACCAAATCACCTACATAGAAGCACCCTCACCAATCACACTCTCACAGTCACCCTCACCAACCCCATCCACACTGACATACCTTCACCAATCACACTCTCATAGTCACCCTCACCAATCACACTCTCATAGTCACCATCACCTATCACACCCTCACATCCACAGTCACTAAACCCCACACACACACTCTCACTCTCACATACTCACTGCTCTTATCGCCAACTGCTTTCCTCTGGTTCACCCAGGCCCAGATAGACCCAACCTTCTCCCTCCTCTTCTTCTTCCGCTGTTCCTCTGCAATCCTCTGCTGCTTGTGTTCTTGGGAGGCAGCAAAGAGGTCCTCCACCACAGCGTGTGAGGTGAGGCCTGACTCCACGCTGGAGGTGACCATGTGAAAGTCATCGTACGAGTCCACTGAAAGCTCGTCTGACCCTTCGTCTGAGCTGGCTTCTGGAGTGTACTCAAATACGAGCACTTGTTCACGGAATCCCACTTGGCGCTTAGCTGTGTGTGTGTGTGTGTGTATGTGTGTGTGTGTGTGTGTGTGTGTGTGTGTGTGTGTGTGTGTGTGTGTGTGTGTGTGTGTGTGTGTGTGTGTGTGTGTGTGTGAATGATGACAGAAGGTAGCAACGAGGCACAAAGACAACAAGCGGTGACAAAAGAAACAATGACATAACAGTGACATGTAGTGACAAATTTGTCATCCAGTAGAGACACATCCACTCCCAACACCTCACCTTCTCCCTCTGGTTGCTCCAGTGTGTGCAGAAGTGCCTCCACTTGAGTGAAGAAGTTACTCTCATCCTCGTGCAGTACTTGGACGTTACTCCTCTCAATGACAGGTGGGGCAGTGCGATTGGGGGAGGAGGAACGACTCCTCCGGAATTGTTGGGGGGAAGCACTGGGGGAGTCCCCAAACAAGCTGTGACCAAACACAGTCCCCCAGTCAAATGTGTACGCTCTGTCTGTCTGGACAATAACGAGGCAGTCATCCTCCGCTACTGTTAAGTGACCGTCCCTTCTGCTGCCCTGCACTCGTGGACGAATCGCATTGGTTGAATCTGTTGCCATGGTATCTGGCTTTTCTTCTTTGCTGGAGTAAAATTGGTTCAGTTTCAGAATTCCTTTCTTTTGAGCAGAACCTGTCTCTGTGATAGGCATGGCATGTTCGTCTTCTGGTGGGCTATAAGAGGCAGCCATATGAGCCCCGGGTTCTTGCAAATGAAGTACCACAGAGAAGTCAAGTGTTGTGATGTCTCCAAGCAAGGACTTGTTCAAGAAGCTTTCGTCCCCTTCACTAGCTGTGGACTACACAGTGCGAAAGAATGACACAAGTACATACGTAAGCACATAAGTACACCAAAATAACCACACAACAAGTAAACATGCACAAGTAAACACCCACATAAGAAAATAACCATACAACTGTATACACGTACACCCACAACACACGAACGCATAAAAGTACACACACAGGAGTAAACACACATACGTACATACACACAAGTGCACACACACACACACACACACACACACACACACACACACACACACACACAAGTAGACACACACCTGCTTGTTCTTCTCCAGGAGTTGAAACAGCTCCTCCCCCTGAAGCACCCTCTCCTCCACCTCATCCAGAGTCCTGATCACCTCCTCCTCCTCCCTCTCTTCCTCACCATCCTCTTCCTCAGGAGGTGCAGAGGTCAAGAGGTCATCCACCTTGGACAGCCAGTCCTCCGAGGCTTCAATGGGCGCCATGGCAACAGTCTTCTGATAGGCTGTAGCAGGACATTATAATGCATAAAATTTGGTACTGTGTGTGCAAGTGTGTGTGTGTGTGTGTGTGTGTGTGTGTATGTGTGTGTGTGTGTGTGTGTGTGTGTGTGTGTGTGTGTATGTGCGTGCGCGCGCGTGTGTGTGTGTGTGTGTGTGTGTGTGTGTGTGTGTGTGTGTGTGTGCATGCTTCCATGTGTAGCACATAACATCAATAGTGCCCCTCCCACTACTCACCATCTGCCAATTGCTCATGCCTTTCCTCCCAAAGTGGAGGAAGTGGTGTCCACAATTCTTCCATCTGGGACACACGGCTAAACACCTCTTGCACAATGAATTTGCAGCTGGCAAGAGCTACAATGACAGCAAAAGCACCTTGAAGGAACACGCCGACGTCTCTGGACAGAGTCACTAGATCCGCTCCAAGCTCTTGGTGACGAACCAGGCTACACTTCATTGCTTCTTTGGAACTGCAAGGAAGGTGGAAGAGAACAGCGTGATGGCGGACTATTACAGAGACTGATGGATTATGACAAAATGAGGGTGGATGATGGAAAATTGGAGTATAATGCTAGATGATAGAAGAAGTTGGCAGAGTGAGAAAATGGGAGGTGATGGTGACAATAAATGGGTAACGGTTGTGATGGAATTTCAAGGATGCGATGAATCAATGGCCTTTGTCGGCACAGTTTGCTGCCAGTCACCAAAAGATAACAATAACATGACAAAGATGACAATAACGAACGACAAAGAACTTAACTCCCCACAGACTGACCAATCAAATCCAGCCATGCAAGCCCATGCATGATGTAATGGGACTATCCCTTACCCAATGTCTGGAGGGACCTGTAGAGCAACACTCAACACTTCCACTCGACCAATTTGACGGTCGGCCTCACTACAGAGATCCAACACGACTCTCAAGTCAGCTAGTTGTTGCTTGAGATGGAGTACTCCCTTTTGATACTGACTCCAAGTGGACTAATGGGAATGGGAATGGGAAAGGAGCATCACAACTACAGTACATGGCGGCATGCATACACACACACACACACACACACCACACACACAACAAACATGTAAACACACAAACATGCAGGTAAACACACAAGTAAACACACAAGTAAACACGTGCGAGTAAATAAACAGAATAACACGCAAGACACTTACTTACCATGAGTGTGTCTTGCTCCTCATTGAGGATTTTCCTGCCAATTTCACTGGGGGGTGTTAACTCAATCAATGATATTCCCCTTTCATGAGCTGAAAAGACCTACAGTAACAGAAGCAGCAGCTGACTGTGTACCGGGCACCACCTTCGAATGGCAGGGGCAACTAGAGAACCCAACACACCACAACCATTCGTGTGGGAATAAGGCAGCGATGCAATGATTACATTCTCTGTCAAGATTGAACCAATGGTGTCCAGCAACTGGCCAACATTGCACTAGTACAAAATCCAACCAGACTTTAGCTCACCCCAGAGTAGCTCCATGCAGCCCCTCTTCCCACAAACACACATTAATCTAATGCCCTCAATGCCCCCTCATGCCATACACACTTCTGCCCCTCTTACCAGAGATTCAAAGAGGATCATTTCCCTGTCAGCAGCTGCTTCAATCCTCGTGATCTCACTCAGTGAAAGGAATTTACTCAGTGGGCCATCTGTCTTGATCAGAGACTTCAGCTGTGCCACCAAGTCTTCCATTGTGAAGAGATGGAAGCGAATCTGCAGCTGCAGCTCTTGGCCCTGTGTGTGTGCGTGTGTGTGTGTGTGTGTGTGTGTGTGTGTGTGTGTGTGTGTGTGTGTGTGTGTGTGTGTGTATGTGTGTGTGTGTGTATGTGTGTGTGTGTGTGTGTGTGTGTGTGTGTGTGTGTGTGTGTGTATGTGTGTGTGTGTGTGTGTGTGTGTGTGTGTGTGTATGTGTGTGTGTGTGTGTGTGTGCATGTGTGTGTGTGTGTGTGTGTGTGTGTGTGTGTGTGAGGCAGAAATAGATGCATAATACATGTTACCGACTACTCCACACTACTTCCTATATGTACCGACCCTAGAGCAGTGAAGAATCCCTTTCTTTAACACAACTGAAATCCCCTTATACACTTCTTTGCTACACGGGCCATACACTAGAGGCAGAGCGGTCAGGTATGTACGTAGGTCACCACTCATCTCCATCTGTGAAGATAGCTATCAGCTAATTTTATCAGTGAACGAACTTCCACTGGTTAAGTAACAGAAGGTGTCTGTTTGCTGACGGTTGAGTAAGAATTGAAACAAATAAAACAATTCCCTTTTGGCTAAGGGTAGACAGGATACAAGGAACTTCAATAGTCATAATGAATGAATATAGCCAAACAACAGAGTCAAACAACAGTTCACTTTTCATCTTCAGTGGAGTACGTAAAACAGAAGCAAACAGTTTGCAACTATAGTAGCATGAAATTGCCAAGTGCAGTTCAACCCAAAAACATAGTCAATAGATAAGTTTGTACTTGTGTTCCATTCAAGAGTGTAAACAAAGCTAAATACCCCCAAAAACAAGATACTGTGGAACCTGTCAAAGATGGTCACTGTGTTAGGCAGCCACCTCTCTAAAACAGCCAGCCTCCCTGCCCCCAAACAGCACTAAACATCTGTAGAGCAGCCACCCTCTCTATGAAGAGCCGGCCCACAGGTGGCTGTCTTGGAGAGGAATCGCTGTAAACACCTCTGCCTAATGTCTGTGCCACACACAGAACCGTACCTCCTCCAACTCCCTCAGCCGCTCCTCATAGTTGTCACAGTCATCCCTCAAGGTGTTATAGATGTGCTGCACTCCTTGGGAGAAGGTGGGGCAATCTGTTGCCATGGCAGCCACATGCTCAGACCATCCATCCACCACTGCCTTACACATTTTCAAGGTGCAGTCACGGCAACGGCGGAAATACACTACAAAACACTGGGAGGAAAAACCTGAGATAAAGAGATTATGCAATCTTCTTCTACAATGATGCAATAATACTATACGTATAGTCAGTGATCTAACATATCTCATGGCCATCCACATACAGAAAGAAAATGCGTGAAATTGTTTCTCACCATTTCTTTCCTCTCCTCTCTCCTTTCCTCCCCTTTCCCTCCCCTCCCCTCCACTCCTCTACTTCCCCTTCCCTCCCCTCCTCTCCTCTCCTTCCCTTTCCCTCCCCTCCCCTCCCCTACTTTCCCCACTCCTCCCTCCCCTACTTTCCCCATTCCTCCTTCCCCACCCCTCCTCTCCCCTCCCCTCCCCTCCCCTACTTTCCCCACTCCTCCTTCCCCTCTCCTCCTCTCCCTTACTTTCCCCACTCCTCCCTCCCCTCCCCTCCCCTCCCTTCCTCTCCCCTCCTCTCCCCTCCCCTCCCCTCCCCTCCCCTCCCCTCCCCTCCCCTCCCCTCCCTTCCTCTCCCCTCCCCAACCCTCCTCTCCCCTCTCCTTCTCTCCCCTCCCCTCCCCTCCCCTACTTTCCCCACTCCTCACCTGCGCCATAGCCACACTGTTTGGCATGGTATATCTGCTCAAAGTGCCCTTCTTTTCAACCAACCAAACAGAAAAGATGTCTGCCCATTCAGAGAAGGAAGTAGCTCTAAACATTTCCTCCAACAACATAATCCTCTCCTGAGCTCTCTTCAGCAGGACATCAAATCCTTGCTGCACTTCATTCAATGTCTCAGCAGGAAGGAGGGTTTTCCTTTCACGCACACTGTCAGCTATATTTCTGTCTGGTCCCACCCCCTCCACATCCTTAATGCTATTGTAGACCAGCTCCGCCTCTGTGAGGATACCCCTGATGTAATGAAGTTGGTGAGAGACGTCTACAGATCCCTGTGTGTGTGCAGATGAGCAGAAACAAAGGAACAGGAAGCCTTAGTATTGTGGGTGTTCATAGTGGAGTGAACATGCATACCTCATGACTACAAATTTTGGCGCAATCTAATGAAGCATTTCAAGAAGTCCAGAATTTGGTGGCCACTAATTTTAGCGATTTGAAGGAATTTTGTGTATAAAAGTTTGCTTCACCTGCACAAATATTGCAAGTATGTATGTATGAATTGTAGCACCTTTTGGGGCGCCAAAGGCGCCCCTATATTGGTTTCACTTTTAGGTATTCGTATGGCTTCATGTTCGTATATATGTATGTATGTATGTATATTTCTGTCATTGCAAATGGCGGCGTTCATGTCGTTCTTTACAAAGCTTTAAATCGTCTGTAATGGCGTTTCACTGTCTTTGAATCGAACGAAATGTGGTCACGAACATGTGTTAATAGAGTGATACTATTAAAAAGCCTAAGAAGTGTCTCTTCTGCGAGATACAGCTCCAATTATCACTGACGGACATTGTAAAATGGCCACGCTCGACGCTCTCTGTTTGCTAGGCTCAAAATCATCTTTCTTTAATTTCGCCGTGTATCCAAAGAACGCAAAGTGTTTCTAGAACATATTTAAGTAATCGTATTGTAGTAGGAAGCTTACCTGACTGTTCTCCTGCGAGCTACAGTCCCAAATACAGCGGAAGTCTAATGACCCGTTGACCAGCGAATCATGGCATATATAGCTAGCTATGATTCGCTGATAGGTTCATCATAGGGTAGTCTTTCAGCCAGCACACTCCTCCTCCTCGCACAAAGTAACAATTACATACATTCAGTATGTCATATAGATGAAAAAGCAGTTAGCAAACATTTGACAGTTTGGTAGGGGTGCTATCACTGGATGACTGGCGGCTCTGGAGACTTGAAACTTTTGCAAACCCAACGGTCTAGTGTATCTTGATGTACCTTTCAGGCCAACAACAATGCTGTACTCCCAACTATCTGATTTACTGAACATACACGGGGAAATTGCTAGCAAGTAGTTCGAGCTCAGTTTTTTTTTAACTCGAAATACTTGTTGCAGTACTTGCAAAATTTGTTAAAAGTAGTACCTGCTAAAAGTACCCTAAAGGTACTCTTGTGTGCATAGAGTATCAGAGATAAGCCAACCAATTTCAGAGTGGGTTGAAACCGAATTGGCAAATTCACACTAAAATAGGTTTAGTGCAAAGTGACCTGTACGCAACCCACTTTGTGGTGTGTGCCACTACTGGATTGGCAGTAGTGTGTGGTCACAAAAAGTTGACAAGCTTGGCAAAATTTGTGAAAGTTGAAATTTTTTACCTTCAATATCAGTTTTCATTCAGTGCAAATTAATAATTATTACCATCCAGTAAATGACTATTGATACTCACTGCCGGTGGGTCAAGGTCTGAAATGATGTAGTCCTTTTCGCTAAACCAACTAAGGGCATATTCACACTTCCAAATGTCCTGCAAAGTTGGAATGGGAACAGAGATATGGGACAAACACACACATACCATCCACATACTGGGACAGACATTATGTAATAAATAAACTTGGACACCCACACAGCCACACACATACACACACTCCCCTCCTCTCCCCTCATTTGCCCACCTCTCCCCTCCCCTCCTCACCCCTTCCTCACCTCCCCTCCTTTCCCCTGCCCTCCCCCTCCCCTCCCTTCCCTCTCCCCTCCCCTGCCCTCCCCTCCTCTCCCCTCCTCTGCCCTCCCTTCCCCTCTCCTCCCTCCCCACCCTCCCCATCCCACAAACCTCTTGTCGATCCAGTAGCCTCAACAAGATGGTCACCTCCGTATTCATAGCCTGTGACAGTGCCAAAATGGCTTCCTTCACAAGCTCTACCTCCTGGAGAGCGTGGCTGGACTGCCAGTCCGAACAAGAGTGGATCTGTTGTTGAAGGGCAGTGGTGCGGGAGAGATGGACGGACGCCTCCATCACCAGAAACTGGAGGCGGAAAGAGGACCAAAAGGGCAACAGTTCAATAGGGGCTAGCCATCAGTATTACTTAGAACACAGATAATTAATAAATCAAAATAAAATTAAAAGTCCACATAAAAATTAATTGGAACAAGTGAAGCAAACTCACATTTAAGTACAGAATCAGTTGCTAGTCTTCTGTATTGGAACAATACAGGGTTAAAGATAAATAGATGGATATTTATTTGTCATCAGGAGTACTGCATCTACTTCATGCGGTAGATTTTCATGCAGGTCCTGGGTTAATATTCAATGGAGAAATGACGTTGAGCAAGCACTCAGCAGAACTATAGTGACTATGTACGGGGACTACTCGAGAACTGCAGAAGAGGTATAAGATTGATATGTGTGTGACCATCAATTCACCTGAAAACGTTGCAGTATTCCAAACACCTTTGCCCCGATGTTGTCTGCATCAGTTGACAGTTCCAGGTGTCTTGCGTCATTCTTCAGAATTTTCAACAGGGATTTGCAGTTCGAGACCCATTCTGCTTCTACCTGAGCCAGAATGGAAACCAGTTTCTCGTCTGGTGGTGCGGCCATCAATGGAAGGCTAGCTGTGTGATCTTGGGCTTCACCCGCATCAGCCAATGAGGGGGAATTACCCTCTAGCTCCTGGGTGCTGTTCACTTCAGGAGATTCTGGCAGTCGGCTATTTTCTTTGGTTGGGTATCCAGTGTCACCATTGCTACATTTGGAACCGATTTTGGATTCCCCAGTACTGATTCCAAATTCACCTTGATCAAAATTGGATTCAGAAGGGGAGCTTGGCAGGGAGGCCTGGACGTCATTGAAAGGCTCTCCTAAGGGCAATAACCTCTCATACGGAGCAGGAGGTGTGACAACAGATGAATCATCACTAGTGACAAATTGGTCCATCATTTCTGGGAGGTATGAAGTCGGTGAACTCTCTTGAATATCTTTAGAGGAATCAAGGTCATGAATTCCATTAGTGAGGATGCCAGACTCAGTAGTGTTAGTTGTGTCATCTTCTAGCTCCAAAGTGAGGTCGTCTTCTGTGGTACTGACATAGTCCAACCTAGAAGCATTTCTCTCTGCTCTCTTCCTACTTATGTTTTCCTTTTCCAGTTTCTCAATTTCTTTCAGTTCCTGGAATTCCTTCTGCTCTTTGCGTTTGCCAGTAGCAGCCATCTCTGCTCCAAGCCGTTTGAGGGAGTTGTAGGTCCTCAATAGTGCTTCTGCCTTCTCTGATAGGACCTCCCTGAGAGGGGAGTGGGCGGAGGCTGGGGGACACGCCTTCTTCATCGCC
>OZ025869.1:956641-1051641 GCA_964019415.1 Ianthella basta | reverse complement strand
TTGGTGAGTCTCACTGTAACAGTGTTGCTTAACTTCATTCTTGAAAATGTCTTTAGCACAAAAGAGAGAGCAAAATAGAACAACGCATCCACAACAAACAAACAGATCAAGTTCTTGTCAAATGAGAAATGAGAAGAGGGTATGTTACACCATCTCTAACCTCGTGTACGAACAACACACACACACACACACACACACACACACACACACACACACACACACACACACACACACACACACACACACACACACACGTGCTCAAACACACATGACCATATGCAGTTAACAAAGTAACTACATCCACTCAACCTGTACCCACTCTCAACCTCTACCTACTCTCAACATGTACCTACTTGCTTCCCCGCACAATACCTGAAACAGTGCTCCAACATAAGTCATCACTGACTTCTCTTCTGGTACAGACACGACATCGTTCGGCTCTATCAAGCGAGGCACTCCTAAGGCTTCCTCTGCTGCTGCAAACACAGCCTCCAGTAGAGCGAGAGGAGACCCTCTAAGCAATGACCTGTAATCCAGGATGTCTGGTCTGGGGGGGAAGGGAGGGGAGGGGAGGGGATGGAAGTGTGGAGTGGAAATGTGGGGAAAGGGAAGTGACAGGGAGGTGAGGTGAGGGGTATGAAAGGAAGGAAAGTGAGGAAGAAGTGCTGTGGGACCATAAAGGTGATAACCATGGAACACGTGAGTGTGAAAGTAGCATGACCTGCGCAAGTGAGAAATATCCATCAGCTGAAGTCAGAGAGAGTGACCAACTATCAATTATTCACTGGAGGTCACATACTAGCGGGCGTTGGGATGGGAACGGAAACAGTTTGTGCAATCTGATGCCACCCACGGAGACTGACCAGGCCTGTAAAGGGAGCTGTGGTTTTGTGGGTACGTGCAGGGGGAAACAGGAAGTGGCAGTTCCCATGGGTATGATCAGGCTCATTACAGGTGATAACAATACGCTGTTGGCATGTCAGCCAAGACGCCTGGCTGGCAGTTGGATGTGTTGTCTGTACGTGACCACAATGGACTCTATGCCACCACATTACATTAAGTTCTGGCCACGGACAGCTGGCTGCTTTAGACAGGTGGCTGCATTATAATTATCGTGACCACTATAGACAGATTCAACTGCACATCAAATGTTTGGACTAGGGGAGGCTGGCCACTTTAGACAGGTGGCTGCATTATACAGTGACCACTATAGACAGGTTCCAAGGTACATCAAACGTTAGGACCAGCTGGCTGCTTCAGACGTGCGGCTGCATTATACATGACTTCATTAGACAGACTCCATTGTGCTTACATATCCTACCACTAATCGCTGTGGTTGTGTGTGAAGGTAATCAAGTATCACAGGTCAATGCACACAACAGCTGAAGGCAGTAATATAATCTAATGGCAAGTGACAGTCAGTTTGTCTCACGTATGTAGACACATGTCTGGTGAAATGGAGAGGAATTTGTGAAGCCATTCCAAATGAGAGTCTAGCCCCACAAGGTTTAGGTCTCACCATCCCACTCCATGTACGCTATCAAACTCCTTAAACAACCTTACAACATCACCAGGTCAAGGGGTGACCACATTTATCTAACATGGGCCATGTTGTACATACAAGGTCCTTTCTGGTAAGAGCTGTGTGAGGCCATACCAGATCCTCAAAGCCATTGGAAGAATCACATATGGATGGCTTGTGAGTTTCGGAGAGATCAAAGTGTCCTCATTAGAGAGGTGGCTGGGGTGTGCGTGCGTGTGTGTATGTTTGCATGCAGTACCTGTGTCTGTGAAGAAGAACAGCAAAGGCCCTTCCATCTTTCCAGGAAGAAGTGAAGTTGGTGACTTTGACCCCTTCATAGCTTTTGGGGGGGGGGGGGGGGGGGAGGGGGGAGGGGAGGGGAAGGGGAGGGGAGGGGAGGGGGAGGGGTAGGAGAGGGGAGGGGAGGGGAGACAATACATTGCCCACACTGTGATTAAATATGTACCATGTGAAATACATATGTCTAAACATGGCCTGCACACACACACGCACGCACGCACACACGCACACACACACACACACACACACACACACACACACACACACACACACACACACACACACACACACTAACCCTTGCATCATCCGTTGACACCACAACAACAGCGAAGCCTTGACCCCACCCACCAGCCCCGCCCCTTCTTCCACATGCTTCCGGACGTCCGTGAGATGATACTTGAGAATCAACTTCCACACCAACCCCAGGACAATTTTTGGGTTGCCGTCGACAACGTCATGAGCATGCACATTCTCCAGCTGGACCTATGTATATGTATGCAATAGTAACACATTCAAACGACAATTACCATGGCATCCTTTTCAAATTAGTACATGGATACATAGTAATAGCATATAGTATTAAATATGCCACACTCTGCACATGTGAATAGTCCATTTGGCTGCTTCCCTTGAGAACTGTCACTTGATACTTCCTAAGAATATGTGAGGTGAAGCAATTACGTGCTGACCCGTGTACTTGCTGCAAGCATTTATACCTCAGACACAGGCACTGTAATGCGTATAATAGTCAGGACAGTTCCAGTCCCCATCTCAGGCTTCTTAGGTATTGAACTGTAACAAACTGTCTGTGTGCCGAAAACATCACAACACGGAACAAATCAACTGCAGGTGCGTAACAGTCTGTTATTGCCGCTGTTCACATGAGCATTATCCAGGCATGACCTGGTTGCCATGGTGTTACAAGGCAGATTAACAGTTCCTCTTCATGTTACAGCGATTGTTTTTGCAATCTTGCAAAAATTGTGTGCAGTGGTTACCTAGGATACGCACTGCATGACATAACAACTGCTTACGGTTTTAGCTGTATTAGCTTGTTTTAGCTTGTAACCACCTCGTTTCAGGTAACAACCACGTACAGCTTCAGAACTGATTGCAAGATTGCATAAAGTCACTGCAAACCATTCCAGCTATCACTTTTCTTTGTTTCCTGTTCTTGCATCGTCAACACTGCTCTTTGCTATTTCCTAACTCTGATTTCCAGATATCACCCAGTTGTCATAGTTACATGATCCTGACTGATTGTTGTTCATGTACAATTCATAACACACCTGCTCAGTAGTTTAATATAAAATCAACTGTAGCACTAGTCTATCGAGGTAGACCCTCCCCACAGAGCAGCATGAAATACAAACAGGAAATATCTTATTGAAATAAGAATTGAATCCTATTCAACTATTCCAACATTCCGTATTTTAGCACCACAATACATAAACAACTAAACACACAACAATAAATAAACAGCAAATGTCAGTCAAGCGCCAGCTGCAGTACGTTAAGATACAACAAACAATACACAATTAACAGTTAGCAATCAGCTTTATCAGCTTTATCAGCTGATGAAGGCCTACGTGGCCGAAATGTCCAGAATTACAGTGAATCGCTACGCAAGTGCTCCAGTAACTACCTACTGGCCACAGTTAGCAATCATTAGAGATCAGTTGCCATGGTACAGCGAATTGAAGTGATCATCGCAATTGTCATTCAGCTCAAGGCTCAGCTCTGAAATTTGACGTCACATTTGGCACAGTAGCCATAACAACAGTGCAGGTACCCGCTTACTGTGGCATGTCCTTGAACATGTGAGGTGAAAGTTTAGAGGTGAATCGTGAGTCAAATGGTGTTTGCGGCGGCCATTTCGCAGACTGTTATGGAGAGTGTTGTGACTAGAGAGAAATGCTACATGCTACAGACCAGGACCCTCACCACCCCATAACGGCAGCTTCACCATCTGTTTCTGTTGCACAGTCCACTGCACCCAACTCGTCAAAGAGCTCACCGGTCACAGGCCACACCTACACCTTACTGGACACCTGTATGCCTATAACAGCTTCACCCGCAACCATTCAAATTGGCCTCCTACAGCCGTACTGGCGTGTGAGCGAACCCACAGTGCAGGTGTAGCATTTCCTTAAACAGTAATACACAGAAGCATTTCATAATTGCTATTGTGTACAGTGGAACCTGTCTAAGACAGCCACCTGTGGGCCAGTTCTAATTGACCTTCATAGAGAGGTGGTTGCTATACTCTATTGTATATTGCAATGTCTTAGTGCAATTTGGGGCCAGGGAGACTGGTTGGTGTAGAGAGATGGCTGCCTAACACAGTGACCATCTTAGACAGGCTTCACAATGCTGACCACATGTTGGGAAGTCACACATGCTCTGAAACAGTAAAGGATGCAGTTAACTAAACATCCATATTAGTATTCACTCACACACCCTTACCAGTTACCTCGCAAGGTCCAATCAATGGGGGGGCAGTGGCTTCACCTGGAACACCGTAGTGGCCCAAACTAAGATATTGCCAATTGCAGTTAAAAACGACAGAAATACGTTTAGACCTCTCTGGTAGCAGCTGTATCAATCTTCAATCTCAGAAGGACACAAAGTCAAACCCAAACTGTTAAATGAGGGAGGGGAGGGGATGATCCCAGACCCCATATCCTCCTCTGCAAGGCTGTGTGTGTATGCTACTGCTCATGTTAAAGAGCTGCACATTTCAGCAAGAAACTGGGTACAACATGGACACATGGTTTGCCAAATTTTCAAGGGAGGCAAGATTACAGCAAGTAGGCAAATACCCCTCCCCCCCAAATGAAGCCATGAATGCAGCCACCTGTCTAAAGCAGCCAGCCTCCCCTGGTCCAAACATTTGATGTACAGTGAAACCTGTCTAAGATGGTCACTGTATGATGCAGCCACCTGTCTAAAGCAGCCAGCCTCCCATAGTCCAAAACACCTTTGATGTGCAGTGGAACCTGTCTATAGTGGTCACTGTATAATGCAGCCACCTGTCTAAAGCAGCTAGCCTCCCCTGGTCCAAACATTTGATGTACAGTGGAACCTGTCTATAGTGGTCACTGTATAATGCAGCCACCTGTCTAAAGCAGCCAGCCTCCCCTGGTCCAAACATTTGATGTACAGTGAAACCTGTCTAAGATGGTCACTGTATGATGCAGCCACCTGTCTAAAGCAGCCAGCCTCCCATAGTCCAAAACACCTTTGATGTGCAGTGGAATCTGTCTAAGATGGTCACTGTATAATGCAGCCACCTGTCTAAAGCAGCCAGCCTCCCTTGGTCCAAACATTTGATGTACAGTGAAACCTGTCTAAGATGGTCACTGTGAAATGCAGCCACCTGGCCCCAAATAGCACCAACACAGCACTAAACACTGCAGTAACCTCTCAATACAGACCATTTACAACTGGCCGAAGGTGGTTGCCACAAGACAGACTTCCCTGTATATACACAAACAAGGAGTGTGACCCAACTTCAGTTTTGATAGCACTTTCTGACATGTCTGGCAGCAATGCAATCAGAGTGCACCCCACACACGTCAGCCATGTGTTAGTGGGGGCTGGGGTGTCAGGCTGTATTGGACAAAAGACTGCCCACAGCACACACCGTATTATAATACTAGACAAATGCAGAGCATTGTGGGGCTAGCCTGAGCAGTGCATGTGCTAGTCCTATGGCAATCAGCAGCAAGCGAGTGTGCAAAGCACAACACAGTAAAATGAAGCTTTAATGTTTGGTAAGCAGTGGTGCTGCGCGGCCATTTTAATTGTGCCTGGCTTGATTAGGAATCGGTCAAGTGGATGTGTTGCAAGAGATGGAGAGTTTATGACTGACAGCTGCAATGTTGATGCATAAAGTTATGAAGACTCAGCAGGGTTGGGCATTGAGCAGGGGTGGCAGGGGAACTTCATTGAAGCTGGAGGGAGAGAAATCGTCGGCATACTCCATGTCTCTTCAGATAACGTTGAGCTAGAGTACGAGCAGTAAGCAGCCAACGTTCGTTCGTGTAGTCTACCTCGTGCAGCTTTCCGCAGCTAGCCAGGTGCCTGCTGTCCCTGCTATGTAAACATGTGTTCAAAGTACCTCTGAAACACGGACACCTCCCTAATAAGGACAGTGCCTACAGTCCCAAACTATCCCAAATATGTCCAAAATAGAGAAGGCAGACAAAACTACAATTCAACTGTTTTTCACGATAAGCTAACATTCCTCATGGAGCAGTAAACACGGTGATTGAACCCAACACACTTCAGATTGACTAAGGTCGACCCAATACTTGAGCACATCACAGTTTTGAGCCCTATCTTACAATACAGGATAGAGCACTGCATATGGACACGTGTCACTACTGTCACACGCAATGTGCTATCAATACCTTGTGCCTTCTGAGGTAGTGCAGACACTTTTCTACATTCTCCAAATTGTGAATGCGAAGTTTGCCTCTCGACAGCTTCCCCTGGAGAGGTGGATGAGAGAGGGAGGGAGTGGGTGGAGGGGAGTGAGGGAGGGAGTGGGGGGAAGGAGTGGGGAAGGGGAATGGGGAGTGGGGGAGTGGGGAAGGGAGTGGGGGGAGGGGAGTGGGGGAGCAAGATAGACATACAGAATGGTAGAGATGAAACGCAGAAGTGCACACACACACACACACACACACACACACACACACACACACACACACACACACACACACACACACACACACACACACACACACACACACACACACACACACATGCACACAAAAGACAATGTGACAACACCACTGGTCTGTGTAAACCACTTGCAACAAGAACAACCCTCAAAAAACACAAGATGTCACAAAAACAACACAAACTGCAATGTAACAAGCCATGAAAACTGATAGCAGTACACACCACATACCACACTGTCCCCAGAGAGGTTCTGAATTAGCTTAAACAGCAGGCGGCCATCTTCAAAGTCAGTGTACAGGTTCTTTATAGGGTCGACAGCCCCGTTGCCATGACAACTGAGATGCACATTCACCCAGTTGGTAAAGGTCTTTTTCTGAACTGCCTCGCGTTCACCTAAGTGTGCGTGCATTAAAAATAGACCATTTCATTGCAATTAGTATGCATATAAAAGTAATGAAGTTAATTTATTACAGTGCAAATGAATCTTGTTCAATTAAAAGACCCTGGTGAATGATATCGTAAAGGCTCATTGCCACATCATAAGCTCTTCAAATGAAAAATGATGAGCAAATACCCGTGGCACAAATTATTAACAGCAGAACGTTTTGGCCGAGAAGGCTTCTTTAGCTGTTAGACTAACAGCCAAAGAAGACCTTCTTCAGCTGTTCTGGGCCGAAACGTTCTGTTGTTAATTAGTTGTGCCACATGAATTTGTTCATCAATCCCCATTTGAAGCACCCTGCTCAATACCTGCAACTTGTAATGGATCACAACTAATCATGTTTCAGCAAAACAGCATACATTTTTCATGAATGAAAAGCGCAACACCCTGCAAAGAGTTTTTCTGCCATCAGCACAGCTGAATGACAGAAGCATCTTAACCTTCTTCATTTCGCGGCACTGGGGACGGTCGACAGAGAAGGCTGCAGTGCGAATCTCCTTCAAGTGCTAAAAAGCATCAATGGACAAGTAGTGCAATAACTTTTGGAAGCTTTTCATCCAAAATTTTACATCGAGCCAGCCATAAAATAAAAGATAAAGTTGTGATCCATTTTAGCATCAGCCTCATCATTCACTCGAGGGAGCAAGAAGCCCTAGAAGCGTGCATGCCGTGACAAACACACAGGAGAGCAGAAACCGCCAAGATTAGCTAAAGTTCACCTGCAAGAGCTCTGATCTTGTCATCTTCGAAGCTTGAATCAGTTTCAAAATCTGCTGAGGTCCACGTGTGACGTCTGTTGACTGTCTTTCCGCCCCCAACGGAGATGGCAGTAGCCCGCCGTACCTCCCTCCTTGCGGCCATATTGATGACGTCAAACAAGATGAGGTCATTGCCCCACCCCCAAGATCCAAATATGCTTATCCCCTTTGAAGTATGACGATTGGAATGTGCTTACTCGTTGTAGTAGACGCTAGACGGAGATATTAAAAGGAAGCGGTCACCGGCTTGCTAGTTGTAGTTATCGTCCCTTCGGCGCAATGAAGAGCTTCAGGCTACCGGCAATGGACCACGCTGTCAAAGAGGAATCAAGGTGAGGAGTCTACAAGTGTTTACTTCCGGCTCTTTTACCATCTGTGTGACTTGCGTACAAACATTCACCAGACTAGAGTGGCCACGGCAAGGAGTAACAAGCTTGGCCACTGAACAGGGAGAGCAGTTCCTTGATCTCCTCATGTTGTATTCCGCCACGCATGAAAACCTCTCTACAGAGACCACCTCTCTAGGGAAACCTGTATATGAAATCTAGAGACGACCTCTCTACAGGGTCTAGTCCCTCAACCTCCCTGTTGTGTTTTCACCCCACATGAAGCACCTCTGCTACAAGACCACCTCTATACAGAGACCAGTACTTCAACCTCCCCATAGAATATCCTAACACACATACCACGCTTGTATGTTTGGGACTTCTTAAGTAGTGGTCAGTGCTGACTGTAAGCACACAGTGTGGCAGAAACAGAAAGGCATATGTGTTGAACAAACATATGAAGATGTAACACAAAGTGTATCACATCGTAATACCTATGGCCACACAGATCAAAAGTGAAGGGATTGACTTGTTATTTGTACCACAGCCATTGTTTTATCACTGACTTCACAGTTCAATTTTCATCCTCCTGGCTTCATGATTTTGGGTTCAGTGGATGGTTTTCAGTTTGTTTTATTACTTGGTGCTCTTTCCAATACCGTCTCTCCAATTCTCGGGCAGAGAAATGTGTCATCCGTCGCACACTGGATTCGGGTAAGCTTCACATGTGGCAGTACCAGAGTAGCCGTCTTTTGAGAGCCAGGCCTTTTACAAGCAAGAAAGCTATGTTTTTTTTTTCCCATTTGATACTTCACTGGAAACTCTCAACAAATGCGTATCAGCTAAATGCAGCCATTTTGATGAATTGACCCTAAGATTGTGGGATGGGATGAGAATCTAACTGTTTGAGTTTATAGCGCCTGTACTCAAACCATTGTTTCATTTTCCTTGCCATTTGTTTCAACTCCCCCCACCACCATTTTGCCTGTACAAATGTTCTCACCAATTCCCTTTACAAATTGTTCTATAGAGCCTTCAACCAGCGTCCCTTGACTTCTATCCACATCTGTGGTATCCTATTGCTCTTCACATGTCACAGTGCAAAGGTGCTTGTGATTCACGCCCACACCACCCCACAGTTGGTACAAGCGAACCATTTGCCCAACCTTTAACACCTACTTATGTGATAGTGAATAGGAGTCATGCCCCCTAACACAAGCTGACCACATGTACTTTAAGTGCGTGTACAAGAGAGTGTGCAAACATAACCCTATCCTAAAATCTCTCATGAGAGTTTTGTTTATCTTATGAATTGCACCTTTACCTTGTAGTGGGGAACTTTTGTGCATTAATTGTGTTAGTGCCCCCCTCAGCCATAATTGTAAGGTCAAAGGTGACAGTTCGTGCCACCCACTCCTTATATGGAGGTGGGGGACCTGTATGGGGCTGTATAACAGATGTGGTTTGGAATTTGCACCCCTCAGACGTACTGTCTGGAAGTTTGCTAGTAGGAAACCAAGTGGATTCTACCTGGCTTCTCTATGTGTGTGTGTGTGTGTGTGTGTGTGTGTGTGTGTGTGTGTGTGTGTGTGTGTGTGTGTGTGTGTGTGTGTGTGTGTGTGTGTGTGTGTGTGTGTGTGTGTGTGTGTGTGTGTGTGTGTGTGTGTGTGTGTGTACTTGTGTTCAGTGTTCTCTTTAGGCTGTTTTTGAAGAGTACAGAACCCTTCTTACTCCTGAATAACCACTCCTTGAGGCTATAAACCTCTGGCAATGTGTCCCTTTGGAGGTACCACTAGTCATGTGGTATAGGTTTGTATGCATTGCATGTTGTGTCACAAGGTTCTTTTGTATTCAGCTACTGCACTTTGAACAGAAAACTGATGCTTTCTTACACATACACCCAGCCATCCACTAGCCACTCCTCGCATGTTTAATGGTCGACAACAGACAGAATGTGTTACCACTCTAGTAACTTTCCAAGTTACCATACTAATTATACTGTGCATGCCCATATCTTGGAGATTTAGGACAACTTGTGGTGACTCTCTCAACCTATTCGTTCACCAGAACATGGTCCCGCTATTGGAATGCCGTTTTCTTAAGTGTGTTTTAAATGCTATTGCTAAATGCTAGCGAATGTCATTGAGAGGCTATTATTGTATCATTGCTGAGATTCGTTCACACTAGTCTGCTTTACTAGACCGCCCTAAGTTACTTGGGATGGTCTAGCAAGCCAGACTACGTTCACACTAGTTAAGGTTCACAGCTATTCAGAAGTTTTGTCAACTTTCGGCTATTTGTAAAAGCGTTGATTAGGTGACATCAAAGTAAGGTGTGAAATGACATCAAAGCCATGGTGTGCAATGGAACCATGTGAACACATCACACAGGAAATCAAGTCAAGTGAGTCAAGTGTGTAAAGTCACTTTGATGTCATTTCACACCTTCGCTTTGATGTCCCTTGTTAACTTCTCACTCGTATCTACGTTTTCATTCTTGACAGCTGGCGAAGAGATCGTTGTGGTTGAAACATTCTATTCCATATACATGGAGCATCTGCTTCTGCCCTTGCTCCAAAGTTGCTTCTCTTTCAGAGGCTATATATTTACGTAGTTATGAGCATCTACTGCATTATGGTAGCAAGAAAGACATGCTTGGACCAGAACCCTTTAACCTGCGAAAGTGTACAAAATGGCATTCTGGCATGTGAGACTATTCAGTAATATACCTATACTTATGCACCAAAGACCCTTTCCCTCTCAAGAGACCTGTCTGTTGTGTGTCTTTAGGGTTGGTCTTCATCTCAAGGAGCACCACCTGTTGTAATAGTGATCTTCTTTCATTATCAGCCTTCCCTTACGGCGTGGAAAATTGCCACATTCAGTTTTGATTCCCATTACGCTTTCCGTTTCCTGACCCATTGTCCAACAATTCCTGCAGTGTATCGCTTGTCACACCATCCAGCACACAACTCATCAGTGTTAGCCTGCCTGTACTAATTCAAAGGCTGCCTGCCTGTACTAATTCAAAGGCTATATACCAAAAGCAAGCATTCCTTTTGTACATACATAATTATACAGTGCTTCCACTACCAGCTGCTGCAATGTAATATGTAGCAGCTGTCAAAACCTTTGGGATCCCCTTGCAGCTGAACAGCTGTTGTTTATGATTTTAACATGTTATAGCTGTTGCATTAATACACCCCCCACCCCTCCGCCCCCTCCCCTCCCTCCCCTCCCTCCCCTCCGCCCCCTCCCCTCCGCCCCCTCCCCTCCCCTCCCTCCCCTCCCTCCCCTCCGCCCCCTCCCCTCCGCCCCCTCCCCTCCGCCCCCACCCCTCCCCTCCCCTCCCTCCCCTCCGTCCCCTCCCCTCCGCCCCCTCCCCTCCGCCCCCACCCCTCCCCTCCCCTCCCTCCCCTCCGTCCCCTCCCCTCCGCCCCCTCCCCTCCGCCCCCTCCCCTCCGCCCCCACCCCTCCCCTCCCCTCCCTCCCCTCCGTCCCCTCCCCTCCCCTCCCTCCCCTCCGCCCCCTCCCCTCCGCCCCCACCCCTCCCCTCCCCTCCCTCCCCTCCGTCCCCTCCCCTCCCCTCCCTCCCCTCCGTCCCCTCCCCATGTTCATATTTTATCGGTGCAGAGGCAATCAATTCACGTACCCTTATCCGCCATCTTGTCCCTCTTGTGCCTGCTGCCTCGGCACACACCCGCACTATCCTATGACCTCTCTGTCAATGCCGCAATATCAATTGCAGGTGGAATGTGATAGCTATGTGGTGAAAGTGCGACTGTGTAAAATAACGAGACCATAGGGCTTATTATGCAATCATTCGTAAGCTACCTATGTTACAAGTACCACATGATGCAATTTTACTCATTTCCTCCTTAATTGAGATACACTATTGGGTTTTAGTCCCCAGTGATGTGTGTGCATCATGTTACAGTGAAACCTGTCCAAGACAGCCACTTGTGGGTTAGGTACGTATGGTGGGTCTTTATAGAGAGGTGGCTGTATTACAGAGGTAGACTGCAATGATCATGGTGTTGTGTAGTCTAACTCCTGTGATGACATTTCCTGGATCTTTGTGCTGTGCGTGCAAACTCCTGATAGCTGACAGGATACGGTGGTTGACTTTGCAGAGCTTCTTATTCACAGTCTGCTTTAGGTTGCTTGGCTCGCTCATGACTGTGAAGTAGGAAATCAAGCTGACCAATCAGATTCATTAGTGTCTTTCTCTCACTCTTTCTTTAGAAAGTACCGAGCAAAGATGAGGGCAAGAGATCGACGACAGAGACAAATGGACCTTCTGCAGGAGCTCTCGTCCTCACTTCCATTGGAACAATCGGAATTGGACTACAGCACACTCTTACGACTCACAGTGGCATATTTCAAGACTAAACAGATTGCGCAACCATCCAACAGTGGTAACCATGCCAGTGGAGGAGATGAGCCTTGGGCATCACCTAATTCCCGTGCAAGCAGTGATGGGTACAGTGAAGCGGAGGTGCAGCCCTTCCAGCCTGATGAGCACTCAGGCAGTGATGAAGGGAGTATGCAGTTGGTGAGAAGAAGGCCAAAGTCAAGAGAAGGCACTCTCCAGCGCTTGATGATTCAGGTTTGTTGAACACATTGTGTGTGCATGATCAGGAGCGGATAGTGTGACAATAAACAGGGGGGGGGGGGGGGGGGGGAAGCACCCATGCAAATAATTGCATTTTGGATATATTCCTATGGCCGGAGCGTTAGTGTTTTTAGAACAATGTCTAAATTGTTTGGGTTTAGTGAAATCGTCTTTTGCAGTCAAAACCGCCTTCCTAGTCGTTGCATTTCTGTTGAAAATCACTGCCACAGTCACTTTCTGTAGCAGCTGGCAATGATTTACAGTAATTAGATGATTTACACACACACACACACACACACACACACACACACACACACACACACACACACACACACACACACACACACACACACACACACATGCGTGCACACACACACTCACATCCCATGCCTTGCACGCCTTGCTAATCTGAACTTGGTGGCTGTAATGGACTGGTACAGCAATCAGCTCCATCAGCCCTGAGGGCACTATGCCCAAGTTTGACGAGGTGTGAAGTGCCATCATACTCGATCAGCAGAATCACTCACTCCTGTAGTGTTCAATAGAGCATTATTAGTGGGCCTGGGAACGGTTGGTGTGATTGTCTGTTGAAGTGTTGGTGTATGAAGCGTGAAGTGAACTCGACCAGTTCACTATAGGTGTATCCTCTCAGTGTGTGCTGTAGTGTGTGATTGGCAGTGTTGCATGCTAGAGTTGCCATATAAGGACTTGGTGATAGAAAACACCCTGAAGTATCAATCCTAGTCTAATAAGGACAGTACCTTAAACTGATGACAAAGTGTCACTTGCTGCCATCATCACCAGGGATCACCATGTGATGATGGCATCACAAGTGCCCTATGCACAGAACACGGCATTTCTCGGCAGAAAACTAGCCACTTCCATGTGGCATGCCTGAGTTTGCTGTCTCTTCCGGTGACCAGTTGGCCATATGCCACCTTCTTGTTGACTCACACACGCATGCATGCACACACGTGTGCGCACGCACACACACACACATTGCTATATTGTCTTGGCTGTTCCCTCTTGTTCAGGCTCTTGACGGTTTCCTGATGGTGTTCACTGATGATGGGACCATTCTGTTTGCATCACAGACAGTGCACAAGTTTCTTGGATTGACACAGGTAGGCCTGGGGAGTGGAGTGGTTGACATGTCTGCATGTCTGGGTATGTTCTCTGTATTCCTGTGTGTGTGTGTGCGTGTGTGTGTGTGCGTGTGTGTGCGTGTGTGTGTGTGTGTGTGTGTACGTGTGTGTGCGTGTGTGCGCATGTGCTCATGTGTGGTGTGTGTCATTGCGTGTATGACTTGGCCATGTTTATGTGTTGTAAAATTTGTTGGCATACTTTGTGTAATGTCTTTGTGTTATCCTTCATTTATCCAATCTCCCCTCCTCTCCCCTCCCCTTCCCCCTCCCCTCCCTTCCCCTCTCCTCCCCTCCCCTCCCCTCCCCTCCCTTTCTCAGACGGAGTGCATGAGTCAGTCACTGTTTGACCTGGTGGTTGAAGATGACCACAGAGCAATGGAAGATGAGCTGGAGAGGTACAGGGAGCAAGCCATAGATAAAGGTATGCTTTTGACTTAGTGTACACACGTACGTATGTACGTACATACGTACGTGTGCATACAGTACGTGTGTAAGTATGCTTGGAAGGTAGTGTTTGAAAGTATCCATAGTTCAGTGTGGTTCACTGCAGATGCATTCCATTCCATACCGTGTTGTCCCTACTTCCTCCGTCCTCACATCCCTTACCCTCTCTTCCCCTCCCCTCTCTTCCCCTCCTCTCCCCTCCCCCTGTATGTCCAGGTGAGGGCGTTCACTGCAGCTTCTTCTGTCGAATGAAGTGTCTCAGTTCAAAGGGCCGACTTGGCTTCTTCAAGAGTGATGGACACAAGGTGAGGACGGAGGGAAGGGATGGGGGGGGCGCTATATATCAACATACTATGCACTTGCATAACACTGTTTACATATATTCATTCTCTGAATGCCATGTTGACAGGTTGTTTCAACTTGTGATGTGGTTGTATGTGTGACATAGCCCATTTCACACAGTTCCTTGTCGTTCATTGTTCTTGCTTCATTTCATTTGCTCTTCATAACATCTCTGTATGAGAACTTTAACTTGTCAGTTATTATTTGAGGCAGCCATTCTTAGTGACATCACTGTAGGCATACTGGCCCAAGCCAGATACATTTCCATACGTTAACAAAAATAGTTCAGACTTAAGCTTCAAATAGTAAGCTCATCCCTGGTCCCAGCTAGTCTCGCGCAGCTGTTCGCTATTCCAGCCTCCATTTACGTATGTATGCTGATGTCATCGGCTGACCAATTATGTCGTCAGTTTAAAGTGGAGAGGAGAAAGCGTTCGGCTACTAGGTCCCAGCCTTAATTCCACATGCCGGTTGTTTGTGTGTGCTTTGTAAACTCTTACCACATCTGTTCTGCTAATCATTACACACTCCTGGTGTAAACGTAGCACAATGCTGTGTCTTGATGACTTCCTCCTGAACTTAATGCTGCAGTAAAATGGTAGCAGTTCTGCAAACTTTGGGTTGTGTGTATTGTCTGTACACATTTCAAGCTATAAACTTACACAACATATAGTTGTTATGGCAACTCAGTTCAATTTGTGTTGTCATCGCAACTCAGTTCAATTTGTGTTGTCATGGCAACTCGGTTTATTGTGTTGTCATGGCAACTCACTTAAATTTGTGTTGTTATCTATACTTACTGTACTTCAATTTGTGCAGCTCATGTACATCAATGGAATGTACAAATATGGACAGGATGAGGCTCTTGTCGTTGCCATGGTTGCACCTGTGACCCCTCCCCCCATTATGGGCATTCGTATGGAAGGAAACATGTTTAAGACTCACTACCGAATGGACATGAGGTGTATCTTCTATGACGAAAGGTGTGTGTGTGTGCAGTGTGTGTGCGTGTGTGTGTGTGTGTGTGTGTGTGTGTGTGTGTGTGTGTGTGTGTGTGTGTGTGTGTGTGTGTGTGTGTGTGTGTGTGTGTGTGTGTGTGTGTGTTAGCATGTTGTCCATTCCATACCCCTCACTCATCTAATACTCCTCCACATTGATAGGTTGACCAACCTATTGGGCTATGGAAGGGAATTGCAGGGACAGCTCATCTTTGATCTCCATCACCATGACGACATCTTGATGTGCCAAAAGTCATGTGCCAATTGTAAGTTATGCCATAGTCACATTTACATACATTGAAGGACAGTAGACTCATTCCACACAGCTTCAACTTCTAGCATATTGTCCCTCATTAGCTGCCACTATCCTCATAACTCCATTCACCCTCTTCTCTCCCTCCCTCCCTTCCCCTCTCCCCTCCCCCCTCCCCTCTCCCCTCCCCTTCTTCCTCCGCAGTGCTAACCCAAGGTGAAACAGTCAGTGGGTACTACCGGATGCTCACAAAGTGGCTGGGTTACGTGTGGTGTCAAACCAGGGCCCAGCTCAAGTGTGATGAAACCACTGGAGAGCCAACCAGAATTGAATGTATGAATTTCATTATCTCGTGAGTCATGAATAATGTGTCGACAGCAACGTGTATGAGGTGTGTGTGTGCGTGCGTGCGTGTGTGGGGTGTGTGTGTGTGTGTGTGTGTGTGTGTGTGTGTGTGTGTGTGTGTGTGTGTGTGTGTGTGTGTGTCACAGTGTGCGCGTGCATGTCATTTTAACATGGGTGGTATTGTGTGTGTCCCTGATTATGTGTTGTTGTAACAGTCATGAATGTATTTAAATTGTGTCAATTTCTTTACCCCACAGAGTCGACGAAGGGGAAAGATCGCTAAAGCAGAGGTGTCTGACCTCCTCAACCTCCTCTGACGGCGACATGTTCTCCCCAGCAGAACCTTCCCCAGGTAGTTCCACATCATCAGTGTCAGTGGGCGGGGCCAGCGACCTACACACAGAGTGTGTCCACGACCCAATACCCATCATACACGAGACAAGGCAGAATCCATTTTCAAATGCCAATCCAAATGTTAAGGACACACGGCAGTGTTCCCCGGTGTCCTCCCTCATGTCCAATTCAACAGGAGCAAGTATCTCTGCCAGTAATAGCCCCGAGCTGCTATCTAGTGCTGTTAGTGTAGGGCTGCTATCACCAACCAATAGCCTTGGTCTTCAATCAACAGCTTACAGTCCTGGGATTCAATCAGCAACTAATAGCCCTGGGCTTCAATCAACAACCTATAGCCCTGGGCTTCAATCAACAACCTATAGCCCTGGGCTTCAATCAGCAACCTATACCAATGGGTTTCAATCACCAGCTAATGGCCCTGGGATTCAATCAATTACCTATAGCCCTGGGCATCAGTCAACAACTTATAGCCCTGGGCATCAATCAGCCTATAGCCCCGGGCATCAATCAACCTATAGCCCCGGGCATCAATCAACCTATAGCCCTGGGCTTCAATCAACCTATAGCCCTGGGCATCAATCAGCTTATAGCCCTGGGCTCCAATCAGCAACTAATAGCCCTGCTATGCTGTCAACTGCTAATAGCCCTGGGCAACTATCACATGCTAGCAGCTCTGGCTTTTCAAGCACGAATGTAGTTGCTCCACATCCGCGGAATGGCTACCATGGCAACAATGCAATGTGCTACTGCGACTTTCCCCCTGATGACACTGAAGCTGGCCATGCTGTAGGACAGAGCCACTGCAGGCCCATCAATAGTAGCCCAGGGCTACTAACGTATGCTAATGGCCAACAAATGCCCATTCACACTACCATGGCTCCACAGGCGTTGCACCCAACCATAACTGTGTCTGCCTCTAATCACGTTGCCATGGTACCTGGACCGCCATCCGTGCACAGGGGAGTTCCCTCGTCGATTCCTTCATCTGTCAATGCCACTTACGATGTGCACGACGTTGACTTTAACCAGTTCTTGTCAGAGTTGGACAGCATCTCCTTCAAGGCTTAGACATCAAACCCCTCATTTCTCTCCAGCTTACTTTAGTGATAGTGTTAAACTATGCAAGCACTCTTTTGACCAGTTCCACATAACTGTACCCATCCAACACATGTACTGTCTGTACAAACATAGCACACATTGCACATTTGTCATTCACAAAACTCCATTGTTCTGTTTGTATCTTTCATTGACAAGCCCTTTTCAAATTGAATGTCAAATGTTCATTCATTTAATTTGGGATCGATGATTGAGGATTATTGTGCCAAGTAGTACTTCCATCCAGTAAGTTGAGCAAAACTATGGCTTATAGAATAGGGAGCAGGCCTCCAGACAAAATATAATTTCTCCATCTTTAATACATCGTCAATAATTATTGTATAAATGCAAACACAGTTATACTACCTCTAGCTATTTACCTTTTATATAAATCGACATACACTATATACCGGAAGTGTGACATAAAGCCATACAACAAAATGTCAAAACTAAAACAATATAGGGGCTGCCTGTGGCAGCCCCTAAAAATGGAAGGGCATAATTCACATTAGCTCCCTCCTTGCAATGCAGCACCACAATGTAAGGGTCTGTATGTACATGTCCCTATAGATATTACTGTGTTGAACCTGAGCGACCCTCACACATGTGATGATCAAATGGTGTTTTGTCTGTTGTTATTGTTTGTCTCACCATACTTGACACCAACGATATAGCTGGTCCCTTCTAACATCTAGCATATTGGCAGCAGAAAGTTTCGCATCAGCAAGTTGAGCAAAAAGGTGAATTACCTTACTTCTGTACATGCAGTCAACATCCCAGTGCAGCGATACTGGGAAGGCACATGACTGCTCTACCTCCAGCCTCAGAAATCTACCCAGTCACTGAAGCTATGTCACTTCACTCTCTTACATGTGTCCACTACCATGACATCATTCCACATATAGTGACTAATGATGATGTCATGCTGTCAATTGGCCAACATTTCATTCAGAGAATAACTATACAGGAGATTGTGGAATCTTTGCAATGCAAACCGAAAAGCGGTTGATCACGTTCACCAATGAAATCCCTCCAAACAGGTGACGTAGTACCGCTAGTGTATATCCCTTTGTGGGGGTGCACGTGACTGAAACCACTTCTTTTGTTGCAAAGATTGCACAATTTCCTGTAGCATCCCATGCACACATGTGGACTGACCAATCAAATACAATAGAATTGTACACAACTACTGCCATGGTTATACAGTACTGACATTGTACAATGCCATGTATGTACCTACTGTAAGTGCTCCAGTTGTACTACAAGTCCACAGCTCCTATTGAGCTCAATGGTAATACCTACAGGCCTATACATGTACAAGGAAACTCTGTTCAGTAGCACACAAACTAAAAATAGAGAGTTCCACTGCTTCTATGGACCTCCACTCTATTTCGTGCACACAACACAGGACAGCTCTTTTCTCTCGTCATAATTTGGGCATGGAAGGCCAGTGCAGTCAGCCTCAACATGATACATTAGCGCACCATTGGTGTTAGCTTCTGTTCTTGGCACTGTTTCAGGAGTCTTGTCCAGGCAGATGTGCACTGATCTGCGATGGCCTTGGTGTTCAGACATCAACCACCCACTGTACTCCACTGTCCATGTATCAGGGCAGGTGTATCTTCCTGGGATCATGATCTGCTTAGAACGAGAGGACACTTCACACACGGCACAAGGGACATTGTGTTGTAACAAATTGCTCAGTGCTTGTCCACCTTCTGCTTCATATTCACTACCATACAATATAGCATGACCTCTATTGACAGTGGTAGCTTCAGGGTGGTACTCAACATCAGTTCCAGCCGCTGTACAGATGTAGTTGGATGCTCCACCCTGGGTTGCAAAGTCACTGCCTGCAGTGAGGCCTTCATACACGAGCTCAGTTCCAGTAACATTCGAGCACACTGTCCTCCCCCAGCGAATGTAAGTCGTTCCTCCAAAATTAGCAGAGGTACATGGTGCACCAGTGGGTCCAGGAGGGCCCTGTTCACCAGGTGATCCAGCAATGCCAACTGGTCCATCACCTCCAGGTGCTGCAATGGATGGTATAGTGTATCAATATTATACACGTGTAAGCCATCACTCTACATGCAGCAGCTGTGTCAAAATGGCAGGCATATCACAATGCTTATGGAGAAGTCCCTGCTTACCTCCTGGAGGGCCCACAGGTCCAGAGGAGCCATCACGGCCATCCCTTCCTGGTTGTCCTGGCAACCCATCCCTCCCAGGAAGTCCAGGGAGGGAACAGGTAGAGCTGCTTTCTGCTTCCTTTCCAAAGTGAAGGAGGAGAAAGACGATGCCAAACAGGGCAAGGTTCATAACATTAAAACTGTTCATTCTCATTCCTTTGATGTACGTTTTCCAAACTTTGCTTCTCACCAATCCTGGTCCTGCAGTACTGCAAATGGTACGTCCTTTAAGTTTTATACCTTCTCTAGCTACCTTTGACTGCACACGTCTCACGCGTGTATCACATTCCACAGTATCCTCCCATCTATAGCGATTACAAACCGATTCCCATTCCAAATTCCTCGCGTACCTTTGAATAAAATGCCACCCTCGGCAGTGTTCACTCGAAGCGATTTCCACAGACGAGAAGCAATCTTCGTGATTTTTTGAAGGTTCCCAAGTGTAAAAGATATATGAAGGCTTGCAAAACTGATTGAAGCTAGTTTGTAACGTTTACCCTGTAGTTTGTGTCGCCGATTAAAGGGAAAACTGCATTTTCCTTAGTAGCTGGAGCTGCAACACACTAGCTTCATTCAGATATTATTTGCCCAACTCCTGAGGAGTAGATATGATGTAGTTGTTTGGCCATCTAGCTCACTTATGCTTGTGGAAATGAATTTAAAGCCGTGCTACGTTCGAACGACGAGATCACTATGACCAGGAAGGAAGGCACACCGGTCACAGCTTGAAAATAATCATGAGTCCAAACAGCCTGAAAAACATGGTGCCCCCATACTGAACTTTCCACTTGGAAGCTTTCTTCATCGTCACTAGCTACTACTGCAGCCATAATGTTTGATGTGGGTGTACTATATTTAGAGCAATGTAGTAGTGCAACCTATACTCCAGCAATTATGGAAACGTGAATTTTTATGCCAATTTTCAGGCTGCGACTTATACACAGGTGTGACTTATATACACAAGCAAATATGGTAGTACTACATTATAGAATAGAACTTTGTAGGATCACTTGTACGCAAGCCCCATGTACATCTATTGTGATGGTGTATCATCACAGTATGCATCAATATTCTTATTCCCACAGAGGCTGATTCTGCAAAAGTGCATTTATGCCCAGCTAGATCCTCTAAGTCTTGGAGGATCTATGCAAGGCGATCACTTCTGTGGTACAGTCTATGAAAAATTTTGATGTATCTTGTTGAGAGCTTCAGTTTGAGCCATAACCCGTCTGAATTGGTCCAGAAACAGCCAAGATACGAGGCGCAGCTCACGAGCCACGAGTTTGGCACGTATTTCCGCAGGAAGTATAATATACTTTCTTAAGTCAAAGGCGGTACAACAAAAATGTCATTCATCCAGTTAAATGGAGAGCGGGGTGTGGCTTATATAACCTTAACCAATTTCGATGAGATAATTAAGACTTAAAGGATTGTTGTACTCATAAAGAAATGTACTGTGCAGTAATACGGTGAATGAGAGCAAGTCGAATAGTTTGAAATCTGGATTGGAATTGCTACCTCCTACCTTCCTGTGTTCCAATGCACCTTTACAAAGTCAGTAATCAAAAGAGGGTCATGATCAAGTTCACATTCGCATCATTTTAAGTCTGGAACTGTGGTGGGAGGAAGCTGCCGACGGCGCACTTCAGCGCACGAAAGCCAGACAGGCAGTCAATTGCCATTCTATAGTCACTAGCGAGACAGTCTCGATACAGCAGGCGAACGATTCTGGCATATCGAGAGACTAGAAAGTGGCATAAGCTTCTTTCGAATGACGGAGCAGGTACGTTTCAGTTGAGAGACCTATCTTTTTGCTGTGCAATGTGAAATGGCCTAGTTCCTACATGCTGAACCATTACCAGATTGAAGGTAGTGAACTGAGTAATCAGCTACAATATAATCTGGGAAGATATGTACATATCATGATATCCAAATAGTAGCTTGCCAAATGAATTTCTGGTAGATAAGGATATTTGTTTCAAATCTTATAATACCATAGCTAGTGCCAATGGTATGTTTTGAATTCAGTTCACATCACACTGCTGCATGTCTTTGTATATTAATGTGCATGTTATAATTATCACACAGCACATAGCAGATGCCAATTGCAATTTACACATTGCATGCAAGAAAACAATAAAGGTGTATGTGTAAAACTATGTGTTGGTGTGTTCTGCATGAGACACATGAGTATAGGCATTGGAGCAAACCGGCAAGTGCAGTATAGTAACAGTGAGGTTGAGCACCAAACCTCAATGAAATATTGTATAAGCTCATTGCAATTGCCATCTCATAGCTAGAGCTTTAAAGAGGAGAGGAGGGGATTGATGAGCAACTTCACATAGCTGGGTACAAGTATACAAATGTGCATGTGCACGTGTGTGTGTGTGTGTGTGTGTGCCAAAACAGCTAACAGTGTACACGATCTCTCTCTGTGTGTGTGAGCCTGCTTGGTATTAGGTGTTGAGTTCCCACCAGCATAGGGTATCTAGGTTAGTCTGGCGTAGCTGGGCAGCCATCTTGCTCCAGCTATATGGGAGACTGTTCACTACCTTTACTGGCATACCAGAGTCCTTATTATAGCAAGGTATGTGTGTAGTAGTCAAAGCAATCCATTGGCACTCCTCCTTGTGTCTATCTGCCCAGTTTACTGTTCTGTTCATACTGTACACTCTACACTTGTGATGGCTAACTCATCAGGTCTCCATCAGTTGTGATGACTGTCTGTCTATTACATGTAACATGTCATTTAAACCTTAAAGTGAATGAAGCCATGATATGTAGCAGTCTATAGCTGTGCACATTAACGTTGGGAGCTAACAGTATCTTTCATTGACAAGCCCTTTTCAAATTGAATGTCAAATGTTCATTCATTTAATTTGTGATGATTGAGGATTATTGTGCCGAGTAGTATTTCCATCCGGTATGTCAAGCAAAACTACAGCTTATAGAATACAACAGCAAGACGTTTCAACCCGGAGGTCTTTGTGAACTGCTTACAGTGTGCACAGTTGTCGAAGACTCCGGGTTGAAATGTCCTGCTCCCACCTTGGACATGTTCTATAAGCTACAGTATTGCTCGATTATATTGATTGACCAACGCAACTATGCATGATCTTGAGCCTCTATCGAATCATATAATAGCTACATGCAGTCTTAAGTTTATTCATCTCTACATATGTACTTTCACACACAAGTAGATTAATAATCAGGCACACATGCGCACTGCCTGTGGTACATGCATAGTGTACTGTACAATAAAATAGGTAAATAGTCAAATGTTCATGCAAGTGTTCAGTATGATATTCAATTAATTATAAGTTGATCAGTAAACTTGTCTGAAATTAGTAGAGGGCCACATGTGATTCGTTGGTGGCCAAGTCAGTGGAGATTGGGAATTGTGGGATGATATTCTGACTTGATCTTGATCCTCTGATGCACAGTATGGATGATCGCAGGAGGGAGAATGACAGCTGGCATCGCAGCCATCCCATTGTTGAAGAAAAGGGTTGCTGTCTCTTCTCAGATAGCATCATGGCCAGTCTGCTGTAGAAGATAGATGCAAGTCTTCCCATGCCACCCGTGGTACTGAAGACGAGAGGAGTGAATGAGCCATTTTCGACCTCTACTACTCTCTGCTCATAGGCTCTCTTCTTCTGTCGCTCATGGTGAGTGAAGCAAGATGCCAGAGCAAACTTCTGGTTGGACTTGGCAAAGGGGTTAAATACCTTCACGTCAAAAAATGCCTTTTGTCCATGTGTCCAGAAGTCTCTGGCAGCTACATCAACCCGGGCCTCATTCCCACGGATAGATGTTTCATAGTTGAGGACTTCACCACTCAGTGGCTGGAGGACAGGTTCAATACTGACATCATGACAGACCTCTGTTAGTAGGGTGCCTGTCAGATTCCTACTCTCATTGTGCCGCACCGTGGGGAAAGCCCCACGAGGGCAGCTCAGAGCATGATCATCTACATATGTACTAGCTACAGGAGTATACTAAGTATTTTAAAGGAACTTGTATAATTATACACACAACACACATCCACTAATAATTACTTCTTATCATTTTTTGTTGAGAATAGCCTCAGTTAGTAGACCATATGCATGACCCTACATTCCACACAACAACAATCCATGGCCAGAAGGAGGTGAATCAATCATGCACAAGGACTGTGCCTAAAATGCACACTATGCTATAGTTATTTAGCCACTACTTTATATCACCCCTTAGAGAGAACTGCAGACAGCCGCAATCAATGTAGCTGTTTCGCCCTGTTTGGGGACTCATCAGTGCAGTGCACTCTCAACCCTTGCATGCAAGGTGCAGCTAGTGTGTTAGTAACATGCAGATATCAGTTGTGCAATACACACATCGTGTAATTTTACGACTCAGTATGCTCCAATGATTTGAAGCTGTATCTCTAATATCATGCATAGAATCATGTGTACTTGGAAAGTGATCAACGGGAGACTTTCTATATACTCATATGACATGAGACGAAGTGTAGGACCCTTCATATGTATACCTATATCAAATAGCTATGCCCCTTGTGCATGACTGGACACCTATGCCACATGAATGGTGTACAGGCACAAATCACCAACCTATCATAATATTATGATCAAAGCTAACTAAACAGCTGCAGACTAGCATAAACAAGTTTGAGTTCAAATCAATCAGGTAAGAAGAAATTCCCTAAAATGGAAAAGCACTTAGCTAGCCAGTACATGCTAGTACTAGTCTCGCGTAGGCTATGTGAGTACACAATGTGGGTATGTTACATTATCACGTAAACCACCCTGAGAAGACACACATCTCTTCGGAGAGCAGGTGTGCTCTTTGTGTGTGTGTGTGTGTGTGTGTGTGTGCGTGCATGTGTGCATGTGTGTGTGTGTGTGTGTGTGTGTGTGTGTGTGTGTGTGTGTGTGTGTGTGTGTATGTGTGTGTGTGTGTGTGTGTGTGTGTGTGTGTGTGTGTGTGTGTGTGTGTGTGTGTGTGTGTGTGTGTGTGTGTGTGTGTGCTTACCTCCATGCCTGTGGTTGTTGCATACATTGTAGGCATTATACCATATGCATTGCAGCAGGCTGTACTGACTGCATTGTCTCGTTAACTTCCACCAGGCTCCAAGACAACTCTCATCAATATCCATACAAGTTCTCAACAGCAAAATGATCATCAAGAGCTGTACGTAGGGCTGAGTGCTGTATTGCTCATACAACCATGCACCCGCAATTTTACACAAGCAGCTTATGCTTCTCGTCATTACACATGTCAAGTAACTTGACTGCATGTTCTTGCCTTTTTGACAGCAAACATCACTGTTTCATTCTTCATTGTTCATCTTTAAATTTTATACACAAAGTCACGTACCAAACTATAATATTATTATAATTGTACAGATCATCACTCTTAAAGTTGAAAGGTACACTTTAAAGTCTTTCCTTACTGTATTTAAGGTTGTGACCATCTGTCGTATTTACCAACTGTTTAAGTACACCTTAAAGCTAGTAAATGCCCGATTTAAGGGTTGCCTTATAGATGACATAAATTTAGTAAAGATAATTATAGCATTTAAAGATGAATTAAAGCTTACTTAAGGGTACCCTTAAAGGTATCAAAGCTGTATCACTGCACTGCATTTAAGTTGCCTTTAAGCATTCCTTTAAGTCACATTTAAGTGACTCAGAGTCTTTACTAGATTTATGTCATCAGTAAGTCAACACTTAAATCTGGCATTTACTAGCTTTATGACTTACTTAACCAGTCAGTAAATGTGAAAGATAGTTACAGCATTACATTCTGTAAAGCCATTAGTTCTTAAAGTCCACTTTAAGAATCTGATATATTTAAGCGATGCTTATAGGTAAGAATTTTTTCCAGTGATTGTGACCTCAGATCCCCACTCATACAACGAGCAGCCACCCTAAATCATAGCTTCCCCCACCTGACCCCTAAAGAAACATTTACATTCCTGATGTGCACCCCACATCCTGCCCCAGCTAGTACAAGAAACGTACTGCCCTCTACATCTATGTAGCCATGCAAGCCAGATCGCTCATTGAATAAAGCCTTGCACCACTCACACCCTCAACCCAACCTTGCTAATTCCCGCAACTTAACTTGTCTATGTTAACTTGTATATATTGTCTATGTTGCCTAACTTGGCTGTCTATGTTTCATGCAAGTCTTAGTCCTGTATTATCTGCACAAACCGATTGCAGCACTCCCATTCTGTTATGAAGTATCTCTGCTGAGGTCAAGGGTCGTTTGGCTATGACCAGTGATGACATAGTGACTAATGATGATGTCATATGCTGTATGAAGGAATGTCATATATATGTCAATTGGCCAACATTCCATTCAGAGAATGGCTGGCATCCCGTGCATGCACTCAAGTGGACTGACTAATCAAATTCAGCAGATTTGTACACAACTACTGCCATGGTTATACAGTACTGACATTGTGCAATGCCATGTATGTACCTACTGTAAGTGCTCCAGTTGTACTACAAGTCCACAGCTCCTATTGAACTCAATGGTAATACCCACAGGCCTATACATGTACAATAAAGGAAACTCTGTTCGGTAGCACACAAACTAAAAATAGAGAGTTCCACTGCTTCTATGGTCCTCCACTCTACTTGGTGCACACAACACAGGACAGCTCTTTCGTCCCGTCATAATTTGGACATGGAAGAGCAGTGCAGTCAGCCTCAACATGGTACATCAGAGCAGCGTTCATGTCAGCTGCTGCTCCTTGTACTGTTTCAGGAGTCTTATCCAGGCAGATGTGCATAGTTCGGCGATGGCTATGGTTTTCAGACATCAGCCACCCGCTGTACTCGACTGTCCATGTATCAGGGCAGGTGTATTTTCCTGGGATCATGATCTGCCTTGAATGAGAGGTTACATTGCACACCACACAGGGGACATTGTGTTGTAGCAAATCCCTCAGTACTTGCCCATGGCTTTCATATTCAGTACCATACAATATAGCTAAACCTCTATTGGCAGTGGTGGCTTCAGGGTGGTACTCAACATCAGCGCCACTTGCTGTACAGATATAGTTGGCTCCGCCACCCTGATGTTGAAAGAAACTGCCTGCAGCGAGGCCTTCATATACTAGCTCTGTTCCAGTAACATTTGGGCACACTGTCCTCCCCCAGCGAATGTAAGTTGTTCCTCCTAAAGTAGCAGAGGCACCTTGTTCACCAGGGGGTCCAGGAGGGCCCTGTTCACCAGGTGGACCAGCAAGGCCAACTGGTCCATCACCTCCAGGTGCTGCAATGGATGGTATAGTGTATCAATATTATACACGTGTAAGCCATCACTCTACATGCAGCAGCTGTGTCAAAAGGGTAGGCATATTGCAATATGGTTATGAATAATGTACCCAGCTTACCTCCTGGAGGGCCCACAGCTCCAGACAAGCAGTCACGGCCATCCCTCCCTGGTTGTCCTGGCAACCCATCCCTTCCAGGCAGTCCAGGAGGGAGCAGGTAGAGCTGCTTTCTGCTTCCACTCCAAAGTGGAGGAGGAGAAAGATGGTGCCAAACAGGGCAAGGTTCAAGACATTAATACTGTTCATTCTCGTTCCTTCAATGTACGTTTTCCAAACTTTGCTACTCACCAATGCCGGTGCTGCAGTACTGCAAATGGTACGTCCTTTTCTAGCTACCTTTGACTGCACACATGTCTCACACGTGCATCACATTCCACATGCAGTCTCCTCCCTTCTACCTTCCTGTGTTCCGACGCACCTTTACTAAGTCAGTAATCAGAAGAGGGTCATCACTTTGAGCCTGGAACTTTGTGGGAGGAAGCTGCCGACGGCGCACTTCAGCGCGCAAAAGCTGGGACAGGTAATCGATTGCCATTCTATAGCTAGTCACTGGTGAGACAGTCTCGATACAGCAGGCGAACGATTCCGGCAAATCGAGAGACTAGAAAGACTATCCTTTCGCAGTGTGCACTGTGAAATGGCCTACTTCCTACAAATCTCCTATATAAACTACATGGCGCTTGCATATTTGTAGGCCGGTCTATATTACGCAGTGAAGTGAAGCTCAGGGCTCGATTGGGAAAAGAGTTGACCCGCAAGAGTGGTGGCCACATTGTGTGAAAATGTTTCGCTGTTGGACCATAGGCATGGTTTGCGTTCAGCGTCGTCTATTTCCGCTGCCCCCCCCCCCCCCCCCCCCCCCCTCCATGCTAGTCTCGCGCGCCAGCCCATATTTTTGCGCAAAAGGGAAATAGGGGCGGGCGCGCGAGACTACCCTCATGCATGGGACCCTAAAATCACAGCCTCAGCCACACAGCGGGCAGTGACAATTGCAACACAGAAGGCGAGATACACAGTTACATACATATATATACACAGTGCTAGCTGAGGTATGCCAACTGTGTGTGGTGTAGGATACTAGCTTAGGACACACACCATTAGCTATAGGCTTAATAGCTAGCTAGTCGCTTGCCGGAATGGTGCGCGGTGTTAGCTACCCTCGTAGAAGAACCACCTGCACCTTGCTGGAGTATTCACACCTGTGCTATTTAAACAACAGCTAACTTGTTAGTAGTCCTGTACGTACTCGATGTGGTGTGCTATGGCCTGCAGGGCATAGCTGTACATGTATACTAGCCATCTGTTAGAATTGCCAAAACAGCTAACAAATAGAGTTACTGTACACGATCTCTCAGTATGTGAGCCTGCTTGGTATTTGGTGTTGAGTTCCCACCAGCATAGGATATCTAGGTTAGTCTGGTGTAGCTGGACTGCCATTTTGTTCCGGCTATGGGAGACAGTTCACTACCTTTACTGGCATACCAGAGTCTTTATTATAGCTAAGGTATGTGTGTGTAGTAGTCAAAGCCATCCATTGGCATTCCTCATTGTGTCTATCTGCCCATGAGTATTGTTGTTGTTGACTCATTCCTTGCTATACATATACCCCACAGGGAGGGCAGGTGGCCTGTGTTGCTGTTTATGCTCTAATGCTTATCAGTGCTGTTGTTGTTTCATTCCTCTTGCTGCCCTAGCAGAGCTGCCAGTGTGCATAACAAGGGGAGCAGGGTCCATGGCCTAGTGTGTGTGTGGATGGATGTGAGTGTGCTTGTAACTGCTCATTAATTTGTTTTCAGGTTTGTCAGCAAATGCAATGGGGCTACAGTGGTCCCATGTGAATTGATTCAAACTTTGTACATGAGCTGTTACCATGGCACCTGTGAGTGGGCAGGTCCCCTGTCTCCAGTCCCTACTGCTACAGAGCATGCTCCAACAACTTACAGTTAACTGTTCTGTTCATACTGTACACTCTACACTGAGGTATGCCAACTGTGTGTGGTGCTGCATGGGATAGCTTTGGACACACACCATTAGCTAGGCTTTATAGTCCCAAAATGGTGCGCAGTTAGCTAGCTACCCTCGTAGAAGAAGCACCTGCACCTGCGTAGTTCCTGGCTGGAGTATCCATGGTTGTATCAACAACAGGTGATGTTTTTTGTAGTGCTGTAACACGTACTAGATGTGGTGTGTTATGGCCTGCAGGGCATAGCTGTACAAGTATAGCCATCTTTTAGAACTGCCAAAACAGATATTAAATCGACTACATGATCTCTCTCTCTCTGTGTGAGCCTGCTTGGTATTAGGCGTGGAGCACAGAGTTACAACCAACAATTGGTATCTAGGTTACTCTCACATACGGCCAGACCGCCATCTTGCTCCGGCTATATGGGAGACTGTTCACTACCTGCACTGGCATACCAGAGTCCTTATTATAGCAAGGTATGTGTGTAGTAGTCAAAGCAGTCCACTGGCATTCGTCATTGTGTCTATCTGCCCATGAGTATTGTTGTTGTTGACTCATTCCTTGCTACCTCCCAGGGGGGAAGGTGGCCTGTGTTGCTGTTTGTGCTCTAATGCTCTTCAGTGTTGTTGTTTCATTCCTCTTGCTGCCCTAGCAGAGCTGCCAGTGTGCATGACAAGGGGAGCTGGGTCCATGGCCTAGTGTGTGTGTGGATGGATGTGAGTGTGCCTGTAGCTGCATGGGGTGATTAGTTTTGCTCCTTAATTTCTTATCAGGATTCCTCAGTAGTAGGTGGACATTGAGGTATGCAATGGGTCATTGTGAGATGTCTCATATCCGTGCAACGGCAGATTTTGAATTTCAATGTGATGTGTGTGGATGATTGTGTGTATGTATGTATGTGCATGCGTTGTAGACTATGTTTGCTCCATGTTGCCATTCCTCAGGTAGCGGTAAATAGTGTGTGGGTGCAATTGGTTCTTAACTGTCTAGCAATATATGGTTTGTCAGCATTGGTGCTGCAGTGGTCCAACGTGAATTGATTCAAACTTTGTATATACATGAGCTGTTGCCATGGCACTTGTGGGTGGACAGGTCCCCTGTCTCCAGTCCCTACTGCTACAGAGCATGCTCTAACAACTTACAGTTTACTGTTCTGCTCATACTGTACACTCTACACTTGTGATGGCTAACTCATCAGGTCTCCATCAGTTGTGATGACTGTCTGTCTATATATTCCATGTAACATGTCATACAAACATTAAAGTGAATGAAGCCATAGGTAGCAGTCTATAGCTGTGTATGTTAACACTGTCTGTAGTGTATGTATTAGTATACATAGTCTGTACATCATTGGTATGTTGTGAGGGAGCAGTACAGCTGTTCCTGATTGCCTGTACACATTGTATATATAGTGTATGTGTTGTATTGTACGTGTTTGGGTCACTGTATATCAGCACATGTGCACAGTTAATTGTGTCTGTTGCTATCAATAAAGGTATAAACTGTGACATCATTTGATTCTCTACAGGAACATGACTGATAGCTTGGATCCAGAACAATGTAGAATAATTGTTGTGACTTTCACCAGTGTAAACTAATGATCTAATCATCAAACGGGTTGTTG
This sequence comes from Ianthella basta, assembly GCA_964019415.1. NCBI lineage: Eukaryota > Metazoa > Porifera > Demospongiae > Verongiida > Ianthellidae > Ianthella > Ianthella basta. The sequence goes on along the minus strand of OZ025869.1, from coordinate 1,020,893 downwards.
ATCTGATATGCATCAGCATATAGTATTATTCTTGTGACATGGTTTGCAATGGCCAAGTTCACACAGTTCCTAATGTTTTGTTAGCTTTCAGTTACCCTTTTTGGTTCATTGTTCTTGCTTCAGTTCCTTCCCTCCTCATTGCATCTCAAACCGTTCTCAGTTCTACGAGAGTGAAGCCATCCGAATTATATGAAGCGGCCATTTTAGTAACACCCCTGGTAGGCACAAACCATGTACAAAACCATCGACAAATGAAGCTTCCAATAGTAAACTCATCCCTGTTAATTCCACTGTTTGGGTGCATGGGCTCTGCAGTATACTCTTACCACAGCTGTTCAGTTAACCATTTCACAGTCCTGGTGTAAACATTGCAATACTGTGTGATGATAACATCCTCCTGAACATGCTGCAATCTGTTTATGTACTAAATATTCTATGTGTCTATTCACAATCAATTTTCCTTCACCACAGTTCAATTTTGTATGCATATCCTTATTAGGCAGTATTTCTCCCAAACTCTGCTCAGACATGTTTCCCACAACCAGTCCAACTGGTAGCAGATGTGCCAGTTTGGGTTGGTGTGTATCGTGTAATTCATACTGTCTAGACTCTCTCATCATGTAGATTTATGCAATGTTCAATTGTGTTGCCATGGCAACTTACTTCAAATTGTGCAGCTCATAGACTCCTCCCCCCATTATGGGTATTCGTATGGAAGGGAACATGTTTAAGACTCACTATTGAATGGACATGAGGTGTATCTTCTATGATGGCAGGTGTGTGTGTGTGTGTGTGTGTGTGTGCGTGCGAGTGTGTGTGTGTGTGTGTGTGTGTGTGTGTGTGTGTGTGTGTGTGTGTGTGTGTGTGTGTGTGTGTGTGTGTGTGTGTGTGTGTGTGTGTGTGTAAAAATGTAGCATGTTGTCCATTCCCTCACACCTGTGTCACACCCTGGCCCACAATGATAGGTTGACCAAACTATTGGACTATGGAAGGGAATTGCAGGTACAGCTCATCTTTGATCTCCATCACCATGACATCTTGATGTCCCAAAAGTCATCCATTAATTATGCCACAAGTTATGCCGTAGTCACGGTTACATACGTCAAAGGACAGTAGACTGCGCAATCTTTAGTCCCATGTCTACTAGATTGGTGCATGTACTTAGTATAGGACTGGGAGGAGTAGCTCAGTGTACCGGTATACAGAGTTACGTACTGTATAACTTCAATAATGTCTACTGGCATTAAAATTTCTGCACAACTTCAGATTCTAGCATATTATGCCTCATTAGCTGCCACTATCCTCATACCTCCATTCACCCTCGCTCTCCCCTCCCCTTCCCTCTCCCCTCTCCCTTTCCCCATCCCTCCCTCTCCCTCCTACTCCCCTCCCTCCCTCCCTCCACACTTCCCCTCTCTTCCTCCATAGTGCTGCCGCAAGGAGAAACAGTCAATGGCAATGCAAGCACACTTTTGACCAGTTCCACATAACTGTACCCATCCAACACATGTACTGTCTGTACAAACATAGCACACATTGCACATTTATTATTCACAAACCTCAATTGTCTGTTTGTATTTATCAAGCACTTTTCAAATTGAATGTCAAATGTTCATTCATTATATTTGCAATGATTGAGGATTATTGTTCCAACTATAAATGTACTATAGGAGCAAAGTGTTAATTAAAGGAACTTGTATACACAACTCACACAGGCGGCTCACTATTACTACTTATTGTATTATTCACAATAGCAATGCTATTTATTAACATGAGTGCAGGTAGATGTGCTTTTCAGTTATATATACACCATTATTGCTGCATATATTCGTAGCATGGAAATATAGTACATGGCAGCATGTCAGATGATTGTAGTTAAAGTGCTCCTCTATATCAATGCTAAGTTGCTGTAATTTGAAAAAGACTAGTAGAGATCTAGAGAGCAGCACGCATGCATGTGCTATTGAGCCAGTGGTGGCTTCGCAGGAAGGAGAGAAGATCCTCTTGTGACAATCCCTCTCCAATCACTCTCAGCATATGAGAATGCAAAAATAGGTAGTGCAAAAGGCACTGAACTACATATACAATTCTGCACATCCATGAATATTTCACCCACAAATATATATTTCAACACTACTTGCTCCAGCATTCACTAATTTAGAATTGCAAAATCTGTGAAATAGAAACCCCACAAACATTTTAGTGCATATGGTATTGCTCAAAACATTACTGGTAGTAACTGTGATAAATCTATTGGAGTTGCAGTAATCAAACTAGCTAAATGAAATCACAACCATTACTACATGCTGTTACATGTACTAACTGTGGGCACACTACTTGACTCAGGAATGTCACTCTTGTACATGTACTTAGTTGATATAGATCTCCAGTTGATCCACTCCGACATCTTCACCAATGTCGCTAGAACACCACCTGATTTCTATGTCGTCATTCACTTCCTGGTTGAAAGTGGTAGTGAACCACGGTCCGCCACGAATACAGCAAGTGCTTCCACTTGTACATCCCTGTGAGTCCCACAAAGGGTCATCAAGGTACCATATAAGTAATTCACTTATGCCAGTTAACCCTGACTCGCAGAAGTAGTTGCTTCCCAAAAATGGAGGTGAAGCCGGACCAGGGTTGACTGCACAGGGACAGTTGTAGTCTGGATAATATGCCAGTTTTGACAGTCCTGCTGCAAATGTCCAGATGTGGTTTCGGGGGCTGCCATGTGTCACTGATAAACCATCAACATAGTAACCATCTATGGTCTGACCACCGGCTTGACCATGGTGAAATGCATCTGGTGAACCAAATGCGTACCCACGAGCTCTTCCACAGACGTTAGTGTAGGGAATCATGTGTGCTGGGAAGGTGACTGAAGTGCAGCCAGCAGTGGTATGTGAAGACCTACACATGCGCATAGAGGATTGGACAGTGTAGTTGAGGTTCTCAGGACAGGCATTGTTCTCATCTGTCATGTCAATATTGGCCACCTTCATCCAACCTCCAGTGAGGTGGCCACAATTTGATGTGTTCATTTCGCAATACACTCTTTCCACTCCCTGTGGTGTACTAATGTTGTAGTATCCTGAAGGGGTAGCTGGATTGCACTGGTATAGTTCTTTACAGGAAGTAGCGACAAGTCGACACTGTATCAGCACACTTAGTTCATCTCTGAGCACATTGAGAATGTCATCTTTCAGCTGCTGTTGCTCAGTGTCATTCAGTGTACCGGGGAGTCCTGGGGGGCCTTGTGCACCAGGTGGTCCTGGTTGGCCATTAACCCCATTCACACCCACAACACCGTCACGCCCATCAACACCTGGAGATCCTGTAGTGCCGTTGCTTCCATCTCGTCCTGGTGGGCCTTGTGCTCCGGGTGGTCCTGGTTGGCCATCTGCCCCATTCCGACCTGGGATTCCATTGGTGCCATTCTGTCCTGGAGGTCCCTGTGGACCAGATGGACCCTGCTCTCCATCGGTGCCATTCAGCCCTGGAGGTCCCTGCAGTACAGACCCTCCTGTTCCACAAGTCTGCCCAGGGATTCCATCACGCCCGTCACGTCCTGGAGGTCCTGCAACACCGTCATTCCCATTGCGTCCTGGCTGTCCGTCTCTGCCGTCTCTCCCTGGCAGGCCAGGGATGCCAGTTGCTGCAGAGCAAGTGTCGGCTGCTTCTGTTGTGAGGTACACAGCAGTGAAGCAGGTAAGAGCTACAAGGAGCTTGACTGTAAGGGGAAGCATCTTCTCTTGCAGTTCTTTCTGTTCTCTCACTGGAAGACGTTGCTACTCCTTGATCGCTGCTGTCTTTGAATGTTGTCCTGAAGCTCTCTATTCTTGGCAGAATGTTAATAGGCCGTTTTTAAGCTTTCAAAGGAAATAGGTTGTGCTTCTCTAAGAGTTTGCCTTTGGGACAGCAGACTTGACTATCAGCTGAAAACTGACTACTGACACTCCACAGCTGTCCTTCTTATATTTGTTCTGCACTGCATCTGTAAGACACTAACTCTTTGATGTGGTTAAGAATGCATATTTACACTGATATGTCTCACCATCCCTGTATACTGTCTGTATACAATCCACTGAATCAAGGCTAACTGAACTGCTGCACTGTTACCATGACAACATATGTACTAGAGCTGCAACAGATAGTAGACATTCACATCTAGATATCCTGACCTACATTCATCGAATATCTGTCGAAAGATTCAATATAGACTAGTAATTATTCCTAGTGTGCCAAATATTGTAACTTATAGCCCTTTAAAGTAAAAGCCCTAACTTATCTTTGAGCTACATAACACAGTCCAATCGAGAAAGTGAAGCAATGATTACATGATTTCAAGTGCTGCAATGATTACCAGGTTGAAGGAGGTGAACTGAAGAATCAGCTACAGTATAATTGTCTGGGAGCTATGCATCATAATATCTGAATAGTAGCATGCCAAATGAATATCTGGGGGATAAGGATATTGTTTCAGCTCTTTCTTCTTCAGCACTTTCCACTGCTGTCATTGTGTATTACTGTGCATGTTTTCACACACCATACAGCAAATGATGCCAATTTGAACATTGCATGCAAGAAAACAAAGGTGCATGTGTAAACTATGTGTAGGTGTGTTGTGTAGGAGAGACACGAGTATATATAGGCATTGGAGCAAACTGCAAGTGCAATAATTTTTATATATAACAGTGTGGTTGAGGTTGAGCACCAAATCTCAATGTTATGTTGTACAAGCTCATCGTCATAACGTAGAACTTTTATGAGGGGAGGGATTGATGTGAAATTTCACATAACATAAAAGTGAATAAAACAAGCGTTTCGGCCGAGGAGGCCTTCTTCAACAGTTAGACTGACAACTGAGAAAGGCCTCTGTGTGCTAAAGATTGTAGCAGTCTAATATGTGTCAACCCAATCAATGGATGAGTGACTGAGTTGTCTGTGAGAGAGAGTGACAAATTGCAAAGTGGTGAATAGAACCTTAACAGTATTAAATTAAACACCTGAAGCCCCATTATAGCAATTAATGGTATGATCGCACTGTCTTGTAATCCCCCACATCACACTGTGATCATGAACACTAAGATGCATGCATGGTTGGTAGATTGATATAAGGTCTTCTTGCACTGCAAATTGAACGGATGAGCTAAACAGTATTCTCTTTCCTTTCCTAGCGCACGCATTTTCTGCATTTCCTTCACAGAAACAGATGTACATCAATCGTGGTGTGTGTATATCTAACTTTGTGACTTAGCTACGTGGACGGTCAGTAAAAAAAGTGTTGCAGGAAATAACAGGGCGCTTGTATTATGACGCAGGAAGTGAAGCTTAGGCCCATGCATGCTCAAGTAGGAAGAGAGGTGACTCATAAGATTGGCTAGCTGCGTAGCTACGTTGTGTAAAAGTATTCGCTGTTGACGCATTGTCTGTGCTCATGAAGTGTCGTCTCTATCGGCAGTACACCTAACAGCGCAGCCTCAGCCAGCGAGCAGTGACAACAGCGACACAGAGTGGTGAGTTACGCGTGTCGCGTGAGCTGATGGGGGATCAGGTGCATTATCCGGACCATAGCCCCAACCCTAACCCTAACCCTAACGCTAACTGTAGCGAGCACCCAAGGCTAAGTTGCTGTAGCGAGCGCCCAAGGCTAAGTTGTTGTAGCGAGTGCCCAAGGCTAAGCTGTTGTGATATTCACCTTGGTCCGAATAATGCACCTGACCCCTGATGGGTGCCAACTGTGCGGTGTAGAATGGCTTAGGGCACACACCGTTAGCCTCCAGAAAAAGCGCGTTGTAGCTAGCTACAACATGAGCTCAGGTGCTCCTTCTCGATAAGCAGTGGTAGACTCGCACGACGGAATTACTCGGCTCTGAAATAGTGACGGAATTGCCCTGGTTTACTTTTATAAATTAGCTAGAAGAACTGCCACTCCAGGAGTATCCACTGATGAGTTATCATTGTACAACGTTTAAAGCTACTTCTGATGTCGATATAGTACGAATTTACAATGCTGCCAGATTCATTTCTAGCATATTGCTCGTCAATAGCTCCTACTACTCCATTTACCACCCTTCCCCTTCCCTCCTCCCACGTATATATGTGTGATGTGTTGTGTGACTGTCTGTCCACCAAGTGTACAAGTGACACTGAACACTTGCATGAGAGAGACAGTGACTAATGGCATGCACCCCTGAGAAATCAAGAACTGATTGCATTCTAGTCTCTCTCACATGCACAGTGTTAGTATGGCTTCCACATCAACTAAATGATAGTGTGCCTATCACACAACAACTGTATGAAGTGAGCATTGTTAATGATGTGACATCACTCACGCCCACTTGAGCTGTTGCCATGGCACCTGTGGGGGAACAACATGTGCTGTGAGAAAGCAGTATACATATATAGCTGTTCCTGATAGTAGTGCATTGTACTGCATGTACATGCATACACATTGTATAGTGTACATGTTTGTACGTATGACTGTATATCAGTACTTTATGTTAAGCTGTATTGGCCGGGTATTTATGTTAAGCTGTGTTGGGTCTGTTGCTATCTGTCCAGTTGAAGGAGTTCACTGCAGCTACTTCTGTCGGATGAAGTGTCTCAGTTCAAAGGGCCAACTGGTTTCTTCAAGAGTGATGGACACAAGGTGAGGGACGGAGGGAAGGGATGGGGGACACTAACAATTCAAAATGTATCTATCACCTTCACTTGTGTCTACTTGTGGAAGCCTTACAGAGTGCTGGAGTATGTGGAATATTTCTCTCTCTTTATAGCTATATACATTGTCATTCTACATGCATCTAGTTTCATTGTGGGGGACTAGCATGAACTGTGTATGCACATCTGGTTTCTATGATGTCAAAGTATCTCAAAGTGACACAGGAATGCAGTCAGCAACATTGTTACTACAGAGGGGAGACAAGTTGTGTTAGGCTAACATTTCTTCACTTCTTTGAAGGAGATGTAGCTAGCCCATTGTACATGCACACCTGTATGTACACATGCAGGTGTGTGAGTGGGTGTTGGGTCTAATAACATGTTAGCTTACCTTTCTATACCTAGCTTGAGGGTATCATGATCCAAAGTAGCATACTTTCACATCTTTGAAGGAGATGTAGTGTTATGCTTAGTACACTTCTGATAAGGAGGATGACATGCAGTGAACAAGTCTACAACATGAGAACTGATACAGAAGGAGGATGTGTTGTTTTAGAGTAAATTCCTTCACTGCTTAACATGGTATTGTCTTCCCTTATGCTGTATGTGTTGAGCAGGACATGCCGTGCACAGGTGCATTGTTGCAGTGGTCTACGAAGTGCGGAAAGTATGCACACAGCATATGCTGGTGTTGCAGGTAGTGTGTGTGTGTGTGTGTGTGTGTGTGTGTGTGTGTGTGTGTGTGTGTACATGTATGCAAGTTTGTTTGTTTCCATGCCTGTGCGTGTATAATTATGTTTGTGTTTGTCAGTGTCTTGTGGCAAGCTCGATTTAATTGCAAAATAATAGATAATAGGACAATTCCCTGCCTTTGTAGCTATGGAAGTAACTTGCAACTTGTTTAGTTCTGGAGACCTGTTACGTATCAGTTTTGAATCCACATGTGGTATGTGTAGATCAAGTGGTGAAAGTATGCAGTCAACATCCTGAGAGTGCATTGTTGCTAAAGAGGGGAGACATGTTGTGTTAGGGGAGCATTTCTTCTCTTCTCTGTTTATAAATCTACACCAACAACTGTGACTGTGTTGAGACTGTATACAACATTGGTAGCTTACCTTTCTACTAGGGAAAGTGGTATATATCCCGTTTCATGCTCCTTCAATCTTTGAAGTAGCTAAATGTAGTGTGTTAGTTTTAGTATACTTCTGATACAGACAATGGCTGTATCAGATAAGCTAGTCCTTTCTGTGATGAATTGTTGTCAGTGGTGAAACTAATGTTTTACCTATTGCGTGTGTTCAGCTGAGTTTGGTATATGGTGAGCAAGAGTTGAAGTAATGGTGTTTTGAATGTATGCCAAGGTGTTGTGCATGTGCGTGTGTGCACGTATGAATGTATGAGTATGTGTTTTCTCCATTGACCTTTCCCTCCAATTACTGTATTTGTTCAGTGAATGTATGAGTACAAAGAATAGTACTTTGACTTAAACTACTTCAAGATGCATGTTACCTGCAACTGCATTACTAACATGGAACTTGTATGAGTAGCAGTCCACGTACATCTGGTATATGTACGTTGATAAGAGTGATAAAGGAATGCAATCAACAACATGAGATTGCATTGTTACTACAGAGGGGAGACATGTTGTGTTAGGGTAACATTTCTGCACTGCTTTGAAGGAGACATAGTTAGCATATGCACACATACAGCTGTGTACACCAATAGCTGTGAGGGCGTTGGGACTGCAACACTGTTAGCTTACCCTAGCTTCTTCCTGGGTAAGGGATGTACCATGTGTTTAAGGTAACATTACTTCAGTTCTTTGAAGGTGATGTAGTGTTATGTTTGGTACATGTCTTGTACTATGGAATGGCAAAGAGCACATTGTTGAGCAAGGTGCACTCACAGCTAGCACAGTGTGTATGCATGCATGTATGTGATTAAGGATGTACATATATACCTCTATTACCTTCTCTCCTTTGACCACACAAAGTTAGCACTCTAGTGAGTCAGTTTGTCTCTGTGAATATGGTAGTTTGAAAACAAGAGCTTGTCATAAAATTATGTTTAATCTGGCTTAAGAGGTAGTGCCACACAGTGAGCGCCACACAGTGAGCGACACACAGTGAGTACCACACAGTGAGTGCCACACAGTGAGCGCCACACAGTGAGTACTACACAGTGAGTGCCACACAGTGAGTGCCACACAGTGAGTGCCACACAGTGAGTGCCACACAGTGAGTGCCACACAGTGAGTGCCACACAGTGAGTGCTACACAGTGAGTACCACACAGTGAGTGCCACACAGTGAGTGCCACACAGTGAGTACCACACAGTGAGTACTGCACAGTGAGTGCCACACAGTGAGTACTGCACAGTGAGCGCCACACAGTGAGTGCCACACAGTGAGTACTACACAGTGAGTGCCACACAGTGAGTGCCACACAGTGAGTGCCACACAGTGAGTGCCACACAGTGAGTGCTACACAGTGAGTGCTACACAGTGAGTGCCACACAGTGAGTGCTACACAGTGAGTGCCACACAGTGAGTACTGCACAGTGAGCGCCACACAGTGAGTGCCACACAGTGAGTACCACACAGTGAGTGCCACACAGTGAGTACCACACAGTGAGTGCTACACAGTGAGTGCTACACAGTGAGTACCACACAGTGAGTACCACACAGTGAGTGCCACACAGTGAGCTACTTCATCATTTTGACTGCATCTGGAGACTATTATATGATGATTTGTGCATTGGTCCATTGCAGTGTGATGAAGTAGTGCAGTCAACATGCAACAGAGATTGCATTGTGTGTACTAAAAGTGGAGGACATGTTGTGTTAGATGAACATTTCTGCATCGCTTTGAAGGAGATGTAGTTAGCATACCTGCACACATACCTGGACGGCACTCACATAGTGTTGGGTCTGACAACGTTACTAGCTTTCCATTGTACCTGGGTGGAGAGGTATCACGTTTTATATTTCTTTTGTCTTTGAAGGAGATGTAGTGTTATGATTAGTACATTTCTGATGAGGAGGATGGCATGTAGTGAACAAGTCTACAACATGAGAACTGATACAGAAGGAGGATGTGTTGGTTTAGAATACATGTGTTCATGGCTTTGACGCAAATGTACACATGACATGTACAGTGCTGTTGATCCTATCTGCATTGTACATGTGTTGAGAATGACTCATCATAATGCACAGATGCACTGATCATCCACTGTGTAGCTGTGGTATAGTATTACTAGCTGAATGCCCGCCCTTCGGGTGGGTTCCCAGCATAACGTTGAAAATTGGAACTTTTAACCAATCAAAACCGTCCATTTAATTGTGAGCATTCCATAGACTCGCTCCGTAAAACTCCATGTGTATAGAATTTACTTATGTTAATCCATTTCACATAAAGGAGTTCAGCGGCGAAGGCGCTAACCACCTTAGGTCACCCACCGTATTGCCGTGATATACTATTCCAAGTTTGGCGAAGATTGGTGAAAAATTGAGGAATTCGTGCACAACCAAGCACGATCTTTTCCCTATCTCTTAGATATGGTGGCGACCGTAAAAGTGGCAAGAACTCAAAAGGAACAACCTTAAACCAAATTTCACAGTCCCCCTCTTCGTAATCCTACCAAGTTTCATGGCATTTCGTCCAGAATTGAAGGAGATTATCCCGAACAACGAAAATGTGCATTACGTTTATTATAATAAGATATGTAACGACAGTGATCCGAGTGCTTCACACTTTACTTCACCAATTAAGGCATCAGCCTCAACATGATTGCTCAACCCAATGACACAAGTGCAGTGTGTATGTGTACCAAGTGTACACAATAGGACAAAGACATGGAACAAAGACTAGGAAGCAGTGTAGGGCCCTGTATGCATTGTTAGTAAGTAACTGGTGCCGGGTCTTACACCACACCAACACCTAGCTACTTCAAGGCTATAGAGTTACACACAGTGTTACTACAAGCATATTGGGTTTCACATGTACACATGATATAGCAAGGTGCACTCATGGCACTGTGTGTGTGTGTGTGTGTGTGTGTGTGTGTGTGTGTGTGCATTGACCAATTTGTGTGATAAAATAGCCTGTTGTCCATTCCCTCACACTTGTGTCACACCCCACATACCCCTCACTCATCTAATACTCCTCCACATTGATAAGTTGACCAAACTATTGGGCTATGGAAGGGAATTGCAACGACAGCTCATCTTTGAGCTCCATCACCATGACGACATTTTGATGATGTTGAATTCAGCCAATTCTTGTCCCCTGTGTGCAGTCCCTACTGCTACTGAACGTGCTCCAACAACTTACAGTTTACTGTTCTGTTCATACTGTACACTCTACACTTTTGATGGCTAACTCATCAGGTCTCCATCAGTTGTGATGACTGTCTGTCTATTACATGTAACATGTCATACAAACATTAAAGTGAATGAAGCCATAGGCAACTGTCTATAGCTGTGTGCATTGTGTGGGCGGTAATATAGTTCACAACCTGTACATCATTAGTGTGCTGTGCGGGGGCAGTATGGCTGTTCATTTGTTCTTGTTGGTAGTGTCACATGTATACTGCTTGCATACACATTGTATAGTGTACATGTTTGACTGACTATATATCAATACTTTGTGTTTGGCTGTGTTGGGTCTGTTGCTATCCATGATGCCATGGGCTGTGAAATCAGTTGGTTCTTTACATTGAAACCAACACTGGAAACATATGCTTTGTGCAGTAAATGCAGTGAAATGATTAATTAAAGCAATGCCATCTAACACATACCTGTGTATAATTGCAGCTGCTTCTGCGCATGCTGGATGAAATGTCTCAGTTGTAGGACCAACTTGGCTTCTTGACAGACACAAGGTGAGGGACGGAGGGAATGGCTGGGGAGACTCTCACAACACTGTTATCAATGTTTACCAATGTTTGATTAATCTGCTGTAATGACAATCTTCCAACATGTTTCGCAGTACCTAGCTATAAGTTCACACAATACAGAAATCTTGGTAAATGTCAGCCACACACCTAATTCAACATTTACCGCTGAAGAAGCATTTAAACATGGCCAAAAGCTACATGCTCAAATCCTGTTTGTAACGATGTGACTTCGGCTAGTGTGAACAAATCTAATAATCCCAGTCTGACTGTGGCTATAGTCACCTTTGGGTCTTGAGTTTTGTCTACACGTATTTTATACTGTTGCAGTACACACCAAACCATTGTGTTGTCATAGCATCTTCAATTTGTGTTGTCATAGCAACTTATTTATGCGTGTGTGTGCATGCATGAGGGTGTGCATGTGTGTGTGTGTGTGTGTGTGTCTGTGTGTGTGCGTGTGTGTGTGTGTGTGTGTGTGTGTGTGTGTGTGTGTGTGTGTGTGTCATCCATTTTGTGTGGTATAGTTTTACACATTGTCACGGTTGCTAGCATGTTGTCCATCCCTCACTCATCTGTCCTGCCCCGGCCCACATCAATAGGTTGACCAAACTATTGGGCCATGGTAGGAAATGGCAGGGACAGCTCATCTTTGATGTCCATCACCATGGCGACATCTTGGACTTCAATCAGCAACCTACGTATAGCCCTGGGCTTCAGTCAATAACTTATAGCCCTACATGGGCATCTATCAGCCTACAGCCCTGGGCTTCAATCATCAGCCTATAGCCCTGGGCTGCAATTGGCAACTAATAGCCCTGCTATGCTGTCAACTGCTAATAGCCCTGGGCAACTATCACCTGCTACCAGCTCTGGCCTTTCAAGTACAAATGTCATCAGTCTGCATCAGCAGAATGGCTACCATGGCAACAATGGAATGTGCTACTGTGACTTTCCCCCTGATGACACTGGAGCTGGCCGTGTTATAGGACAGAGCCACTGCAGGCCCATCAATAGTAGCCCAGGGCTACTAACGTATGCTAATGGCCAACAAATGCCCATTCACACTACCATGGCTCCACAAGTGTTGCACCCAACCATAACTGTGTCTGCTTCTAATCCTGGACCGCCATCCATGCACAGAGGAGTTCCCTCATTGATTCCTTCATCTGTCAATGCCACTTACGATATGCACGACGTTGACTTTAACCAGTTCTTGTCAGAGTTGGACAGCATCTCCTTCAAAGCTTAGACATCAAACCTCTCATTTCTCTCCAGCTCACTTTAGTGATAGAGTTTAACTATGCAAGCACTCTTTGACCAGTTCCACATAACTGTACCCATCCAACACATGTACTGTCTGTACAAACATAGCACACATTGCACATTTGTCATTCACAAAACTCAATTGTTTTGTTTGTATCTTTCATTGACAAGCCCTTTTCGAATTGAATGTCAATTGTTTGTTCATTTCATTTGTGATGATTGAGGATAATTGTGCCCACTATATATCTATGTACTAGTGTACTACAGGTTAATTGGAGTGAGATGTAACAAGCTAGTGTAGTGTGCTATGGTGCATCACACAACATGTACATAATATTATTATAATGACTAGCTAATATATTTTGATAATTTACCCTATATCTATTTGTACTGAGTGTCAGTCAGGCTGATGACATGTGGATTGAGATAATTATGTTAGGCAAAAAGTGGGTGTATGTGGTAGTGGTGGTGGATAAACCTGGTGCATGGTGTTCAACTATAATATAGTAGACCCATTAATGGAACTTCATCCTCAGCTGATGTTACAATGCACTTCACAGACCGGTACTCCCTGGCCCATGCCATTTACAGTAAACCGAGTGCTGATGGTCAACAGTAACACACAATGTATACACATACATCATCGCTAGCTGTGATCCCACAACTTCACACCAGTTGTGTTGACTGTAACTTCCCCTTATCTATTACTGTTCAAACCACAAGTGTTTACCTTGTGAAGGACAGTGAAGCGACCAGTCAGCCATCATCTGTCATACCATCAGTATGCCCAGAGCCTCCATTACAGTGAAAGAGCTGTCAATCTGCTTAATGCTAGTTCACTAGTTGTCTGAGATGGACAGAACTAAGGGATGTGTATACACATTATGTATACATATACTTGCTCCTCCTTTACTGCATGCATTGATCTTAACAAAATTACTAACACTATTCGCACATGATGCTGTGCGTATGGGTCAGTCCTGCGTGCATGCATGTGTACGTGAAACACCACACTGTTGTGTATGGGCATAAACAAGAATATTTTCATACAGTCATGTGTACACCATTCTGTGTGTATGGGTGGACTGATATTGATGCAGCACAGTTGATGTCACAAATCAAACACTGTCAAGTTCACAGCAGCCTTCCCCTCACTTAAAGTGCACTGTGTTTGTATACACTACCACATGTACACACACGTTTGTCCTGAGCTGTATCTCACTTGCAGTGATGTAATGATGTGAGTGAGTGCCTTCACTTGTACAAGTGTACATAACCCTATCCATGTAGAAGGAGGTGTTACTTCAGCTAACAGCTAAGGTGTAATATATTGAATACAGTGAATCAGCATAAAAGACATGCAATTATACGTATAGGCAATTACATCTGTTTACAGATATATCCATCCTTGTCTAGTAATTATCTTAGTCTTTTCAGAAGAATAGAATTACAGTAATTTATCTCCCTTGCGAATTATTTGAATGACACATCATTCGGTTTATCTGGTAGATAAACAGATATACTATTGACACTGGCTCAATACTGACAATGCCTATATATATAGGAAGTGCATGCATGTGTCTGTGTGTGTGTGTGTGTCTGTGTGTGTGTGTGTGTGTGTGTGTGTGTGTGTGTGTGTGTGTGTGTGTGTGTGTGTGTGTGTGTGTGTGTGTGTGTGTGTACTTTAACGTTAATGGTATCAGTAGCTAGACTGTGATATGTACTCAGATGACCCACAATGCTATAGAATTACATGACATTCTGTCCCTGCTCACTGTGGTAGGCTACAGTAGTGACACAAACAAGTGCAGTTAGTTAACACAATGTGCTTGTTCAAACTGTAAACATGCCACTGCTTTCTTTGCCATTACATGTCACTGGTTTGGAGGAGTATCAATCACTACTTACACACTCCATGACACTCAAGCTATACAGGCCTACATAGCTATAGGTTAAGCAAGTACAACTGCAATCTACTGCTGTTCACTACTTCTAACAGATTATTTAGCAACTTAGCAAGTTCTGTAAATTAGCTAATGTATATCTCAAGTTGTTCCAGTCCAAGGTCATCATCGGTCGAGTCATCATAAAAGCAAATCCTCACTTCTATGTCATCATTCACTTCCTGATCTGCTGAGGCACTGAACCATGGACCACCACGATTGCAGCATGTGCTACCAGCTGGACACCCCTGGGAGTCCCACAGAGGGTCATCAAGGTACCACCGGCTGAACTGATATGTCCCAATGTCCCCAGATTCGCAGAAGTAGTTCTCTCCCACAAATGAAGGTGCAGACGGACCAGGGTATAGGGCACAGGGACAGTTGTACCCGGGGTAGTTATAGTCTTTAGATATTCCTGCTGCAAATGTCCAGACATGGTGCTGAGCTGTGCCACGTGTTACCAACAGTCCATCGGCATAGTGACTCGCTGTTGTATTGTGACCTCTACCCTCATAAACCCAAAATGCTTCACCAGTGCCAAATTGATATCCCAGAGCTCTACCACAAATGTTCTTGTAGGCAATGCCATGTACTGGGTAGTTGATGAAGGCGGTGCACCCACTTCCTGATCTTGATGACCTGCACATTCGTATTGATGATTGATTTTCAAGTGTAAGTTCAGGTGGACAACTATTTCCAGGGTCTGTCATGTCAATGAAAACTGCCCTTGTCCAACCTCCAGTGACATTGCCACAATTTGATGTGTTCATTTGACAATACACTCTTTCCACTCCCTGTGGTGTTGTAATGTTGTAGTATCCTGAAGGGGTAGCTGGATTGCATTGGTATAGTTCTTTACAGGAAGTGTAGAGTCCTGTCTCACATCGTAACATACTTAATTCATCTCTGAGCTCATTGAGAATGTCATCCTTCAGCTGTTGCTGCTCAGTGTCATTCAGTGCACCAGGGAGTCCAGGGGGGCCTTGTGCACCAGGTGGTCCTGGTTGGCCATCAACCCCATTCTCTCCTGGGATGCCATCAGCGCCATTCTGTCCTGGAGGTCCCTGTGGACCAGGTGGACCCTGCTCTCCATCGGTGCCATTCAGCCCTGGAGGTCCCTGCAGTACAGACCCTCCTGTTCCACAAGTCTGCCCAGGGATACCATCACGCCCATCACGTCCTGGAGGTCCTGCAACACCATCGTTCCCATTGCGTCCTGGCTGTCCGTCTCTGCCGTCTCTCCCTGGCAGGCCGGGGATGCAAGTCACTGCAGAGCAAGTGTCAGCTGCTTCTGTTGTGAGGTACACAGCAGTGAAGCAGGTAAGAGCTACAAGGAGCTTGACTGTAAGGGGAAGCATCTTCACTGGCAGTTCTTTCTGTTCTCTCACTGGAAAATGTTGCTACTCCTTGATTGCTGCTGTCTTTGGAAGTTGTCTCAAAGTTCTCTATTTTTGGCAGAATGTTAATAGGCTGTTCTCGAGTTGTAAAGGCAATAGGTTGTGCTTCTCGGAGAGTTTTCTTTGGGATAGCAGACTTGACTGTCAGCTGGAACTGAACTGCTGACACTCCACAGCTGTCCTTATATTATTACTTACTCTTTGATGTGGTTAAGAACACATAATTATTTACATTGATATGTCTCACTTCGTGTATACTGTCTGTATACAATCCACTGAACTGCTGCACTGTTACCATAGCAACATATGTAGTAGAGCTGCAACAGATAGTAGACATTCACATCTGCATGGATATCCTGACCTACATTCTTTTGAATGTCTGCCGAATCATTCATTATGTGCGTATTCATGTACATTATATAGTAGCTAGAATTTACAGGATAAATGCTGCGTAGAAATGGTTGAGAAGTAAAGTTCATAAGCGTAAGCACAGCAAGGCCCAATGGAAGGAGCTACGTCCGAAGACCTTAAAGGCAACCTGTCGAAACAAGTCACGCTCGGCGTCGTTGCTGTCTGTAGACATTAATTTGAAACGACTTAGGGCTGCAAAGAAAGTGGCGCCGCCGGGATTTCGAACCCATGCAGGACATCTGGATTTAGCGGCCAGTGCTCTAGCCACTGATCTACGACGCCCCGCCGGCAACCACTCGCTCTACGGACAGTAACGACGCCGATCGTGCATGACTTGTTTCGACAGGTAGCCTTTAAGGTCTTCGGACGTAGCTCCTTCCATCGGGCCTTGTCTTCGAACGCAGCTCCTTCCATCGGGCGTTGTCTTCGGACGTAGCTCCTTCCATCGGGCTTTGTCTTCGAACGCAGCTCCTTCCAACAGGCTTGTCTTCGGACGTAGCTCCTTCCATCGGACCCTTGCTGTGCTTACGCTCATTATCCTTTCCTTCTCAGTATAGTAGTTGTCATTTGGAGCATTGTGAATGGTGTGTACCAGCTGGGTGCAATTATTTTGTACTTATGTGTGTACATACACGCGTGTGTGTGTGTATCACCCTCCTCATGAAGGCCTTGGAATACAAGCGGAATGTGGAGGGATGAATGGTGTGTGTGTGTGTGTGTGTGTGTGTGTGTGTGTGTGTGTGTGTGTGTGTGTGTGTGTGTGTGTGTGTGTGTGTGTGTGTGTGTGTGTGTGGTGAGTGCATGTTTTTTCTAAACAACCACTTCGCATGGACCACAGTGAGTGAAGCAAAGCTAACTTTCATACATGTAGCTACAGCTGTGTCTTCTCAAAGTATTTGCATGTGCAGAAATGGAACTCATACAGGAATGATTATTCTAAACTTCTGCTTCCTGCTATAGCTCATGTGATAGTAGCTTACAAGAGAGCTATATTAGTTTAACTTACTTCACAGACAAGCAATATGCAGTTATACATAATGCTATACACGTGTACAGAGTCGCATCCTCTTCATCCGCACTCAAAGCAATCCATTGGCATTCCTTATTATTCTGTCTGCCTGTGAGAATTGCTGTTGTTTCTTCTTTGCTCCCCCCCCCCAGGGCAGGTGGCCTATGTTGCTGTTTATACTCTGATGCTCTTCAGTGTTGTTGCTTCTTTCCTCTTGTGGTGCCCTAGCAGAGCTGCCAGTGTGCATGAATGATCTCCTATTATAGCATCAATCACACCCTGTGCACTCCCCACCTGATTGTATATGATTAGGACACTTTCCCAGGTTTGCATATTCTGCATCTAATTAATAGGGTGCATATATTATAATGAAGGTTCTTACTTTACATAATATGATTATGACCATTATAACATGAGGCATAATTACACATTGTATAATTATGTAAAATGTAGTGAATGTGCTTTATTTGATAGTGTGCAGTCGCAATGAATATATCGGTTGCTTCTGTGTATTTTTAGACGAGGGACCAAAACTTGCAGTGAGAACACCCCCAGTATACTTTGTCTTGTACTTCCCTATCTGCATATGGTGTTCGTGTATCACCTCATTGCTACTGCCACGCACCCTACCATATGAACCATGCTGTTTGATGAGTCATTTCCTTTCCTTCTTTGTTGAATGTATAGCATGAATGCACAGCTTAAGCTTCCCAAAATACTACTGCCTGAAATGCAGAAAAACAAAATTCTTCTCATTACCTATAGTCCTATTCACTTCTCTTCAGTTTCATGACACCATTGTTACTCTCATATTTGAAGCTCGTGTGTTTCCATGGTGTGAATTGTGTCCATTGTCCAGTGCTTCCGTACCGATCAACATGCAGCAATACTAATGAATAGCTGCTGTTTACTGCTGCGACTGTGTGTGCCGGACCCTCAATCAGTCGCAAGTTGGCAATTCATGTAGTACATGAAATTATATGGATTTGTGTGTGTGTGTGTGTGTGTGTGCGTGTGTGTGTGTGTGTGCGTGTGTGTGTGTGTGTGTGCGCGCGTGTGTGTGTGTGTGTGTGTGTGTGTGTGTGTGTGTGTGTGTGTGTGTGTGTGTGTGTGTGTGTGTGTGTGTGTGTGTGTGTGTGTGTGTGTGTATGTGTGTGTGTGTGTTCATAAGACTGCATTGCTATTGCACTATTCTCTTGTATCCACATGCACATGTTGTGTGTGTTCAGATGTAATTTCAGCTGTACTGCACTGTAGACATTATCAGAGGAACAGTCCACAGAATGATGAACTGATGTGTGTTGTATAAGGAGGCTATATATAAGTTATAGCTATAGCTGTAGCTAGCTAGTGCAGTGTTGAATACATATTTTAATGTGTAATAGCGAAAGTACATCTCTTAATTACATGTCGACAGTAAGCATTATTGACCGGCTGCATTTCATGACATTGCATAATGTATTAGCAATATTGCATCATCATGGAGTTGCAGAGACCTACAGAAGGGGAATCCCCATTGGTCCATGACATGTAGCCGTATCTATGCAGCTACTCCAGAACACCTGTTGTTGGATCCGATTTTATTTCGGATTATGCAGAGGCACAGATCTAGCTAGAAAACAAGCACATGCATGCAGAGGTCTCTAGTCTGTTGAGTCTGTAGCATGTGTGTGAGGACGATTGCCCTACACTGGTGCACTTGGTTGATGGCACTTGGTTGATGGCACTTGTAATTGGTTAGAGGTCATGCCATTTAATTGTTTGTGGAATTCCATTTTGATGTGTTTGGTACTTTTGTATAGTTGAGCACTGCATCTCCTCCATACTCCTTTCCATCACACTTTGTCAGCCTTAATTAACAATTGTGATTATGCATTTGTCATTGTGGGTGGTGTTAGCTCTTCCAATTTGTGTGATAAAATTAACAATTGATAGCTTAACTGTCAGTAATTCCAAGCACTATGAGCATGCAATTGATGGACTGGGATATTGAGTGCTGATAGTCAACAGTATACACGCAATGCTACTGTATACACATACAATAACATTATGTGTATAACACCAGTTGTGTTCACTGTATCTTCCCCATATCTACTTCTGTTCAAACCACAAGTGTTAACTTGTGAAGAATACTGACATGACCAGTCAGCCATCATCTGTAATACCATCAGTATGCCCAGAGCCTCCATTACAGTGAAAGAGCTGTCAATCTGCTTAATACTAGTTCACTAGTTGGCTGAGATGGACAGAACAGAGGGATGTGTATACACAATATATTATACTTGGTCCTCCTTTACTGCCTGAATCTTATCTAATCCAGCAATATTTACACATGTATACACACTGCATGCTGTACACATGGGTCAGTCCCTGCATGTGTGTGAGTCTCCATAGCTACATGAATAAATAATATGTTCATATATGCATACAACACTCCGTGTGTATGGGTGGAAGGATATTGATGCAACACAGTTGATGTCACTAATCAAACACTGATGAGTTTACAACAGGCTTCCTCTCACTTATAGTGCACTGTGTTTGTATACACTGCCACATGTACACACATGTTTGTCCTGAGCTGTATCTCACTTGCAGTGATGTAATGATGTGAGTGAGTGCCTTCACTTGTACAAGCGTACCTAACCCTATCCATGTAGAAGGAAGTGTTACTTCACCTACAGCTAAGGTGTAATAATGAATACAGGTAATTTGCAATTATATGTATAGGTAATTAGTGCATGCTGCAGCAAGCAAATGTAAGCTTGCCTAAGGGCATTGAATTGAGGGTGCATGGGAAGAAATTCAATGGCATGCCCTTAGGCAAGTTACATTTGCTTGCTGCAGCGTGCACTCCAATGGCGGCGGTGCAGGTTCTGACCGGCTGTAACTTGCGCTGGTGGTCTTTTTCTTCAGCCACTGAGCGCATTTATACTTTCTGGCACATGTGGCGGTGCGAATGGTGCGTGTGCTGGCCTGGGGCTACTGTAACTTGCTCTGGTGGTCTTTTTCTATGACCAACTAGTGCAGATACTCTACTGGCACATGTGGTGGTGGCTATTGTAACTTGCACTGGTGGTCTTTTTCTATGACCAACTAGTGCAGATACTCTACTGGCACATGTGGTGGTGGCTACTGTAACTTGCACTGGTGGTATTTATTTACTTTAGATTAGTGGTTTATATTGTAACTTGCACTGTATTCATCTGTTTACAGAATTCATTCTTGACAAATAATTTTGCTTAGTCTTTTCAGGAGAATGCAATTACAACAATATCATCTCCTTTGTGAATTCTTAGAATGATGCATTATTCAGATATAGCTATCTGGTAGTTATATATAATTATTGACACTAGCCCTTACAAATAATGTCTAGGAAGTCATGATCAGTTTGTGTGTGTACGTGTATGTGTGTGTGTATGTGCATGTGTGTGTGTGTGTGTGTGTGTGTGTGTGTGTGTGTGTGTGTGTGTGTGTGTGTGTGTGTGTGTGTGTGTGTGTGTGTGTGTGTGTGTGTGTGTGTGTGTGTGTGTGTGTGTGTGTGTGTGTGTGTCTGTGTGTTGTTGTGCTTGTTGCACTGGTTTGGAGTATATAGTATTATTCACCACTTGCACACTCCATGACACTCAAGCTATACAGGCCTACATGGCTATAAGTTGAGCAAGTACAACTGCAATCTACTGCTGTTCACTACTTCTAACAGCAAAGTTCCATACACATGTTTGGGCATTTTGGACCTTTCACAGTAAATACATTCATGACTTAGGAATGTCACTGTTGTACTTAGTTGACATAGATCTCCAACTGATCCACTCCAATGTCTTCAAAATGGTCACTAAAACACCATCTCACTTCAATGTCATCCCGTGTGACTTCATTCAGTGTGGTACTGAACCACGGTCCACCACGATCACAACATATGCTTCCACTTGCACACCCCTGTGAGTCCCACAAAGGGTCATCAAGGTACCACTGGGAGTACAATACTCCCCCGCTCCCAGACTCGCAGAAGTAATTCTCTCCCACAAATGGAGGTGCAGCAGGACCAGGAAAAGGGGCACAAGGGCAGTTGCAGCAAGGGGAGTTGTTGTCCTTTGATACTCCTGCTGCGAAGGTCCAGATGTGGTTACGAGAGCTGCCATGAGTTACTGATAAACCATCAACATAGTAACCATCTATAGTGGTCTGACCACCGGCTTGAAATGCATCTGGTGAAACAAGTGCGTACCCACGAGCTCTTCCACAGACCTTGGTGTAGGGAATCATGTGTGTTGGGAAGGTGGCTGCAGTGCAGCCAGCAGTGGTATGTGAAGACCTACACATGCGTATGGAGGACTGGACAGTGTAGGTCAGTCCCTGAGGACAAGTATTAGCAATATCTGTCATGTTAATGAAAGCTACCCTTGTCCAACCTCCAGTGATGCTGCCACAATCTGATGTGTCCATTTCACAGTACACTCTTTCCACTCCCTGTGGTGTTGTAATGTTGTAGTATCCTGAAGGGGTAGCTGGATTGCACTGATATAGTTCTTTACAGGAAGTAGGGACAAGTCGACACTGTATCATACTCAGTTCATCTCTGAGCACACTGAGAATGTCTTCCTTCAGCTGCTGTTGCTCAGTGTCATTCAGTGTACCGGGGAGTCCTGGGGGGCCTTGTGCACCAGGTGGTCCTGGTTGGCCATTCACACCCGCAACACCGTCACGCCCATCAACACCTGGAGATCCTGTAGCGCCGTTGCTTCCATCTCGTCCTGGTGGGCCTTGTGCTCCAGGTGGTCCTGGTTGGCCATCTGCCCCATTCTCTCCTGGGATACCATTAGTGCCATTCAGCCCTGGAGGGCCCTGTGGACCAGGTGGACCCTGCTCTCCATCGGTGCCATTCAGCCCTGGAGGTCCTGCAACACCGTCATTCCCATTGAGTCCTGGCTGTCCGTCTCTGCCGTCCCTCCCCGGCAGGCCAGGGATGCAAGTCGCTGCAGAGCAAGTGGCAGCTGCTTCTGTTGTGAGGTACACAGCAGTGAAGCAGGTAAGAGCTACAAGGAGCTTGACTATAAGGGGAAGCATCTTTTCTTGCAGTTCTTTCTGTTCTCTCACTGAAAAACGTTGCTACTCCTTGATCACTGCTGTCTTTGAATGTTCTCCTGTTCGAAGCTCTCTATTCTTGGCAGAATGTTAATAGGCCGTTCTTGAGCTTTCAAAGGAGAAAGTTTGTGCTTCTCTAAGAGTTTGCCTTTGGGAAAGCAGACTTGACTGTCAGCTGAAAACTGAACTGCTGACACTCCACAGCTGTCCTTCTTATATTTGTTCTGGATGCATCTGTAAGGCACTAACACTTTGATGTGGTTAAGAATGCATATTTACCTTGATGTCTCTCACTTCCTGTATACTGTCGGTATACAATTCACTGAATCAAGGCTAACTGAACTGCTGCACTGTTACCATAGCAACATATGTGCTAGAGCTGCAACAGATAGTAGACATTCACATCTGGACATCCTGACCTACATTCATCAATTATCTGTCGAAAGATTCATTGCATTCTAGTAATTATCCCTAGTGTGCCAAATATTGTAACTTATAGCCCTTCAAAGTAAAAGCCCTAACTTATCTTTGAGCTACATAACACAGTCCAATCAAGAAAGTGAAGCAATGATTACATGATTTCAAGTGCTGCAATGATTACAAGGTTGAAGGAGGTGAACTGAGGAATCAGCTACAGTATTGTCTGGGAGCTATGCATCACAATGTCTAAATAGTTGCATGCCAAATGAATATCTGGGGAATAAGGATATTGTTTCAGCTTTCTTCTTCAGCACTTTCCACTGCTATCATTGTGCATTAATGTGCATGTTTTCACACATCATATAGCAGATGCCAATTTGAACATTGCATGCAAGAAAACAAAAGTGCATGTGTAAACTATGTGCAGGTGTGTTGTGTAGGAGAGACATGAGTATATATAGGCATTGGAGCAAACTGCAAGTGCAATGATCTTTATATGTAACAGTGTGGTTGAGGTTGAGCACCAAAACTCAATGTTATGCTGTACAAGCTCATTGTCATAACGTAGAACTTTTATGAGTGGAGGGGATAATGTGAAATTTCACAGCATGTATCCATCTCTCTAGCTATCTGCATACTATTTGGAGTTGCATGTGTGTATCCTGTACGGTGGATAGTGGAAGTGGCTATGTGCAATGGTGCAATGTGTATGTAGTTCTCACATCCACATGCACGTGTATGTGTCACACTGTGTAGTGAGAACAATCTATAATGTAATGACAGAGCAATGTACTGGCCAATAAGGACTATGACATTTAACAAGCTGACTGACTTTAACGGAAATGGTCCTTGGGCGTCTCTACAGCAACTTAGATTAAGTGCCTCTACGACACTCTAGTTTTGGGTGCTCGCTACAGCAACTCAGCCTTGGGCGCTCGTAGCCCTAGCACACCGTCCGTCTTGCTCCTCACACTGCTGGCAGCCTTAGCACGTAGCTAGCTCAGCATACTGAAGATTTATCTATGAAGATCCGTATCTTTAAAGTACAAACAAACATGGCGGAGCCCAGGAAATGCCACTAAAGACGGGAATACTTCTTGGGAAACTATCCATGTCAATTGAATCTAGGTCCACAGACACGACTGAATGTCAATCTTCCGTTATTTTCTCAGGCGTGGGTCCGCGTAGTGTTCTAGATCTGACTGACTATATCTACGGACCGACTGACAGACAGACCAAGAAGACCCCTGCGCTACGCGCGCGCGCGCGCGGTGTAACAAGGCGCTTGTATTATGACGCAGGAAGTGAAGCTTAGGCCCGTGCTCAAGTAGGAAGAGAGGTGACTCATAATGTTGGCTAGCTACCGTAGCTACATTGTGTGAAAATATTTCGCTGTTGGCCCACTGCCTGTACTCAGCACCATCTTCATCGCAGTGCTCTCTTGAGACCCAACTGCACAGCCTCAGCCAGCGATCAGTGACAACGGCGACATAGAATGGTGAGTTAAGCGTGTCACGTTAGCTGAGGGGTGCCAACTGTGTGGTGTAGGATGGCATAGCTATTGAAGAACTGCAGAGAAGAGCTATCTATATTTAACCTGCATGAGTGTTCAGTGTGTGTGTGAGCTACACTTTCAGTACATTTCAATGAAGTTGTGTTCATACATGGACAAAAGCTACACATTGATATTATTGTGACTTTGACCATGTGACTGTGAATGAATCTGAGCATGTCAGTCTGACTATCATTGTCGAACATGCGCCCAGTTTGGGTCGTATGTTTCTGAAGTATGTAACTTATGTTATTGACATAGACATTATACCATGTGTTGTCATGGCATCTTCAATAGTACTGTCATGGCAACTTACTGCAAATTGTGCAGAAATGTACATTAATGGAATGTCATAATAAGGACAAGATGAGGCTCTTGTTGTTTCTATGGTTACACCTGCGACTCCTCCCCCCATTATGAGTATTCGTAGCCATTATGGGTATTGGTATGGAAGAAAACATGTTTAATACTCTCCATTGAAAAGACATGTGGTGTATCTTCTATGACGGCAGGTGTGTGTGTGTGTGTGTGTATGTGTGTGTGTGTGTGTGTGTGTGTGTGTGTGTGTGTGTTTCTTGTGTGTGTAATTTGAGCTGTTCACAGATAGTCTTTCTTGAGCACTGGTCTCTTGAGGAGTATAATTGTTCACAGTAAATGACATTGTAAAGTTTTGCAATGAATGATATATATACCCCGTGTGTGTGTGTGTGTGTGTGTGTGTGTGTGTGTGTGTGTGTGTGTGTGTGTGTGTGTGTGTGTGTGTGTGTGTGTGTGTAGTTAGAAGTATGTAATGTCATCTCCATTGTGAGTGCTTTCAGTGACAGCATTCAGCCATTTAGGAGTGCACTGTTCAGTTTCAGTGTTAAACATTATCAGTGAAAAAGAGTGTAACTGTATGCACTTGTTTGTAAGAACAGGTAATTATCGGTAGTTGCCAAGATAGCACTCCCTGTTAACTAATTCATAAACACACATAACCATGCTCATTAAGGAAGAGCGGGGGTTGTGTGGTGACACTGCACAGTCTTGAACTCAGTTGATGACAAGGTGGGATCACTGGATTTACTTCTTTAGAATTATTTTCCTATTTGGGACTATATACATTGAATGTTAAGACTCAGTAGCCAGCTTGAGTGTTCTGTGTGTGTGTGTGTGTGTGTGTGTGTGTGTGTGTGTGTGTGTGTGTGTGTGTGTGTGTGTGTGTGTGTGTGTGTGTGTGTGTGTGTGTGTGTGTGTATGTGTGTGTGTGTGTGGACCAGCTTGAGTGTTCTCAAGTGACATGGACCAAGGCATGGGCTGCCATGTGTCTTTACAAATGGCTATTAGGTGTTGAGGGAGGAATGTTACAACCAGCAATAGATCGTGAAGTGTAGGATGGGAATTGTCAGCAATAGCTATAGGGTACGGCGAGTGGGGCTTCAGTGGTCCAATGTGAGAGTATTAGATATGGATTCAAACTTTGTACATGAGCTGTTGCCGTGGCACCAGTGGGTGGGCAGGTCCCCTGTAGTCTCCAGTCCTTATTGCTACAGAGCATGCTCTAACAACTTACAGTTAACTGTTCTGTTCATACTGTACACTCTACACTTGTGATGGCTAACTCATCAGGTCTCCATCAGTTGTGATGACTGTCTGTCTAATTACACATTCACATATAGTCTTCCTTGAACATTGGCCTTTTCAGGAGTATATTTATTCACAGTAAATGACATTGTAAAGTTTCACAATGAGTGAAATACCTTGTGTGTGTGTGTGTGTAGTTAGAAGTATGTAATGTCATCTCCATTGTGAGTGCTTTCAGTGAGACAGCATTCAGGCATTTAGGAATGCATTGTTCAGTTTCAGTGTTAAACATTATCAGTGGAACAGAGTGTAACTGTATGCACTTGTTTGTGGGAACAGGATAATTATTGGTAGTTGCCATGAGAGCACTCCCTATTAACTAATGCATAAACACACATAACCACGCTCATTAAGGGGGAGCAGGGGTTGTGTGGTGACACTGCACTGTCTCGAACTCAGTTGATGACAAGGTGGGATCACTGGATTTACTTCTTTAGAATTATTTTCCTATTTGGGACTATATACATAGAATGTTAAAGCTCAGTAGCCAGCTTGAGTGTTCTGTGTGTGTGTGTGTGTGTGTGTGTGTGTGTGTGTGTGTGTGTGTGTGTGTACATGTGTGTGTGTGTATGTGTGTGTGTGTGTGTGTGTGTGTGTGTGTGTGTGTGTGTGTGTGTGTGTGTGTGATATTATGTGAATTTGTGTGATAATGTGTGTGTGTCTGTGTGATATTATGTGAATTTGTGTGATAATGTGTGTGTGTCTGTGTCATCCATTTTGTGTGGTATAGTTTTACACATTGTCACAGTCGCTAGCATGTTGTCTGTCCATTACCTCACTCATCTGTCCTGCACCGATCCACATTAATAGGTTGACCAAACTATTGGGCCATGGTAGTAAATGGCAGGGACAGCTCATCTTTGATTTCCATCACCAAGGCGACATCTTGGGCTTCAATCAGCAACCTACGTATAGTCCTGGGCTTCAGTCAATAACTTATAGCTCTACATGGGCTCTATCAGCCTACAGCCCTGGGCTTCAATCATCAGTCTACAGCCCTGGGCTTCAATCATCAGTCTACAGCCCTGGGCTGCAATTGGCAACTAATAGCTCTGCTATGCTGTCAATTGCTAATAGCCCTGGGCAACTATCACCTGCCAGCAGCTCTGGCCTTTCAAGCACGAATGTCATCAGTCCGCATTATCAGAATAGCTATCATGGCAACAATGCAATGTGCTACTGCGACTTTCCCCCTGATGACACTGGAGCTGGCCGTGCTGTAGGACAGAGCCACTGCAGGTCCATCAATAGTAGCCCTGAGCTACTAACGTATGCTGATAACCAACATATTCCCATTCACACTACCATGGCTCCACAGGCATTGCACCCAACTATAACTGTGTCTGCCTCTAATCACGTTGCCATGGTACCTGGACTGCCATCCATGCACAGGGGAGTTCCCTCATCGATTTCTTCATCTGTCAATGCCACTTACGATGTGCACGACATTGACTTTAACCAGTTCTTGTCAGAGTTGGACAGCATCTCCTTCAAGGCTTAGACATCAAACCTCTCATTTCTCTCCAGCTTGCTTTATTGATAGCGTTTAACTATGCAAGCACTCTTTTGACCAGTTCCACATAACTGTACCCATCCAACACATGTACTGTCTGTACAAACATAGCACACATTGCACATTTGTCATTCACAAAACTCAATTGTTCTGTTTGTATCTTTCAAGCCCTTTCCGAACTTACTTACTTTGTATCTTTCATTGACAAGCCCTTTTCGAATTGAATGTCAATTGTTCGTTCATTTCATTTGTGATGATTGAGGATTATTAATATTGTGCCCACTATATATCCATGTACTAGTGTATATACTACAGATTAATTGGAGTGAGGTGTAAGAAGTGTGGACCAACTGTAGTGCATCACACCACATGTAATATTATTGTAATGACTAGCCATTAAATATATTTTGATAATTTACCATAATATCTATTTGTACTGAGTGTCAGTCAGGCTGATGACGTGTGGATAATTATGTCATCTGTTGTATGTGGTAGTGGTGGTGGATAAACCTGGTGCATGGTGTTCAACTATAATATAGTAGACCCATTAACGGAACTTGTTGCCCAGCTTAAGTTACAGCACACCCTGGCTAATGCCAATTACAGTAAACTGTACTGACCACTCATTAAATGTGAACAACCAACCACTTTTAATGCCAAATGAAAACGAAACTTCTTGCTCCGTCTGATCATGTTACAGGTCCATGTAGACCAGTGTATGCTCCCACGTACTCCTGTATTGAGTGCTGATAGTCAGCAGTATACACACAATATACACATACATCATCCCTAGCTGTGATCCCACAACTTCACACCAGTTGTGTTGACTGTAACTTCCCCTTATCTATTTCTGTTCAAACCACAAGTGTTTAACTTGTGAAGGATAGTGAAGCGACCAGTCATCTATCATCTGTAATACCATCAGTATGCCCAGAGCCTCCAGTACAGTGAAAGAGCTGTCAATCTGCTTAATGCTAGTTCACTAGTTGTCTGAGATGGACAGAACTAAGGGATGTGTATACACATTATGTATACATATACTTGCTCCTCCTTTACTGCATGCATTGATATTAACAAAATTACTAACACTATTCGCACATGATGCTGTGCATATGGGTCAGTCCTGCATGCATGCATGTGTACGTGAAACACCACACTGTTGTGTATGGGCATAAACAAGAATATTTTCATACAGTCATGTGTACACCACTCTGTGTGTATGGGTCGAGGGATATTGATGCAACACAGTTGATGTCACTAATCAAACACTGTCAAGTTCACAACAGCCTTCCCCTCACTTATAGTGCACTGTGTTTGTGTACACTGCCACATGTACACACATGTTTGTCCTGAGCTGTATCTCACTTGCAGTGATGTAATGATGTGAGTGAGTGCCTTCACTTGTACAAGTGTACCTAACCCTATCCATGTGAAAGGAGGTGTTACTTCAGCTAACAGCTAAGGTGTAATACTGAATACAGTAAATCAGTGTAAGAGATATGAAAGTGTAGAATTTGCAATTATACATTTACTTAATTACATCTGTTTACATACAATAATATATTATTCATCATTGATGAATAATAATTAATCTTAGTCTTTTCGGTATAAAATTTACAGTAATTTTATCTCCTTTGTGAATTCTTTGAATGACACATCATTCAGATATATCTGGTATAATTATGTTATTGACACTGGCTCCATTCAAACATTGTGTAAGAAGTGTGTGCATGTGTGTGTATATATGTGTGAGTGTGTATGTGTGTGTTTCTTTAATTGTGTATATATTTATGTGTATCTGTGTGTGTGTGTGGCACAGTTAGAGGTACTAAATATACTTTAACTTGACATTATTATAGTATCAGTAGATTGTGATATGTTCTCAGATGACCCACAAAGCTATAAAATTATGAGAATTCTGTCCCTGCTCACTGTGGTAGGCTACAGTAGTGACACAAACAAGTGCAGTTAGTTAACACGATGTGCTTGTTCAAACTGTAAACATGCCATTGCTTTCTTTTGCCATCGCATTTCACTGGTTTGGAGGAGTATCAATCACTACTTGCACACTCCATGACACTCAAGCTATACAGGCCTACATAGCTATAGGTTGAGCAAGTACAACTGCAATCTACTGCTGTTCACTACTTCTAACAGCAAAGCTACACTTGTATGGGCCTAGGCTGATGAAATGTTCCTGCAGCTGGTAATCAGTTAATGTATATCTCAAGTTGCTGTAGTCCAAGGTCATCATGGGTTGAAAATTCAATAAAGCAAATCCTCACATCTATGTCATCATTCACTTCCTGGTCTGCTGAGGTACTGAACCACGGCCCACCACGATTGCAGCATGTGCTACCAGCTGGACACCCCTGGGAGTCCCACAGAGGGTCATCAAGGTACCACTGGCTGTACTGCCATGTCCCGATATCCCCAGATTCGCAGAAGTAGTTCTCTCCCACAAATGAAGGTACAGACGGACCAGGGTATAGGGCACAGGGACAGTTGTACCCGGGGTAGTTGTGGTCTTTTGATATCCCTGCTGCAAATGTCCAGACATGGTGCCGAGCTGTGCCACGTGTTACCAACATGCCATCAGCATAGTGACTCGCTGTTGTATTGTGACCTCTACTCGCATAACCCCAAAATGCTTCACCAGTGCCATATTGGTATCCCAGAGCTCTGCCACAAATGTTCTTGTAGGCAATGCCATGCACTGGATAGTTGATGAAGGTGGTGCACCCTCTTTCTGATCTTGATGACGTGCACATTCGTATTGATGATTGAGTTTCAAGTGTAAGTTCAGGTGGGCAACTGTTTTCAGGGTACCTCATGTCAATGAAAGCTGCCCTCGTCCAACCTCCAGTGATGCTGCCACAATTTTGGGTGTTCATTTGACAGTACACCCTTTTCACTCCCTGTGGTGTGGTGATGTTGTAGTATCCTGAAGGGGTAGCTGGATTGCATTGGTATAGTTCTTTGCAAGACCTGGGGGGTATCGCAAAGAAACACACTTATTACACCTCTGAGCTCATTGAGAATGGCTTCCTTCAACTGTTGTTGCTCTGTGTCATTCAGTGTACCGGGGAGTCCTGGTTGGCCGTCTGCCCCATTCTCTCCTGGGATTCCATCAGCACCATTCTGTCCTGGAGGTCCCTGTGGACCAGGTGGACCCTGCTCTCCATTGGTGCCATTCATCCCTGGAGGTCCCTGTGGACCCTGCTCTCCATCACGTCCATCACAACCTGGAGGTCCTGCAACACCGTCACGTCCTGGCTGTCCGTCTCTGCCATCTCTCCCTGGCAGGCCAGGCATGCAAGTCACTGCAGAACAAGTGTCCGCTGCTTCTGTTGTGAGGTACACAGCAGTGAAGCAGATAAGAGCTACAAGGAGCTTGACTGTAAGGGGAAGCATCTTCTCCTGCAGTTCTTTCTGTTCTCTCACTGGAAGACGTTGCTATTCCTTGATCGCTGCTGTCTTTGGAAGTTATCCTGAAGCTCTCTGATCTTGGCAGAATGTTAATAGGCCATTCTTAAGTTTTCAAAGGAAATAGGTTGTGCTTCTCTAAGTGTTTGCCTTTGAGACAGCAGGCTTGACTGTCAGCTGAAACTGAACTGCTGACACTCCACAGCTGTCCTTCTTATATGTGTTCTGCACTGCATCTGTAAGGCACTAACACTTTGATGTGGTTAAAATGCATATTTACACTGCCATGTCTCACTTCCTGTATACTGTCTGTATACAATCCACTGAATCAAGGCTAACTGAACTGCTGCACTGTTACCATAGCAACATATGTACTAGAGCTGCAACAGATAATAGACATTCACATCTGGATATCCTGACCTACATTCATCGAATATCTGTCGAAAGATTCATATATTGTAGTAATTATTACTAGTGTGCCAAATATTGTAACTTATAGCCCTTTAAAGTGAAAACCCTAACTTGTCTTTGCGCTATGTAACACAGTCCAATCAAGAAAGTGAGGCAATGATTACATGATTTCAAGTGCTGCAGTGATTACCAGGTTGAAGGAGGTGAACTGAAGAATCAGCTACAGTATAATTGTCTGGGAGCTTCGCATCATAATATCTGAATAGTAGCATGCCAAATGAATATCTGGGGAATAAGGATATTGTTTCAGCTTTCTTCTTCAGCACTTTCCACTGCTGTCATTGTGTATTAATGTGCATGTTTTCACACACCATATAGCAGATGCCAATTTGAACATTGCATGCAAGAAAAAAAGGTGCATGTGTAAACTATGTGTAGGTGTGCTGTGTAGGAGAGACATGAGTATATATATGTCATCACTGGTCATAGCCAAAACGGCCTTGACTTCAGCAGAGATACTTCATAACAGAATGGGAGTGATACAGTCGGTTTGTGCAGATAGTACAGGGCTAAGACTTGCATGGAACATAGACAGACGCGATAGGCAATATAGACAATATATACAAATTAACACAGACAAGTTAAGTTGCCAGAATTGACAAGGTTGGGTTGAGGGTGTGAGTAGTGCAGGGCTTCAATCAATGAGTGGGGACAAGCAAAGTGATCTAGCTTGCATGGCTTTATAGATGTAGAGGGCAGTTTCTTGTATTAGGGCAGGGTGGGAGGTGCACATCAGGAATGTAAATTTTTCTTTAGGGGTCAGGTGGGGGAAATTTTGACTTAGAGTGACTGCTTGTTGCATGAGTGAGGATCTGAGGTCACAATAGTGGGAGCAGTTTAATAGGAAGTGGATTTCATCTTCAACCACTTGATTGTTGCAGATTTCACACAGGCGTTCTTCAACCGGCTTGGGAGGGTTACAGTGACGGCCACTTTCGATGTGGAGCTTGTGGTCTGATAGTCAAAATTTAGTTAATGCACTGCGGGCCTTGGGGTTGGTAATCAGAGTTAGATATGGCTCACACACCGTAACATCATGTTTGATCAACCTGTATGCTCTTAACTTGCTCCCCCCCGATGGGGTTGCCCCTTGGGCGCAGCTTAGGTCGGACTGTAGAGATTGAATATGTTGATCATGGAGGCGTGTAAGTACTTCAGCTTTATCTGGCTGAATTAAGTTGGGGTTAAATCCAAGGTGTGCATGTTGGTTCCTGATGAGGAAAGCCCAAGATTTGTGTCCAGAAGTAGCTAAGTTTATTGAGGTCTGTAGAGCAAGTGAGGTGAGACAGTTTGGGTCATTGGAGATAATGTGGTAGTAGTAGTTTAGGGATGAGCGAATGCAGTCAAAAGATAGGGGGAGTGTGCCTGTTTCAGCATGGATGGCGGTGGTTGTGCAAGATGGAGATACTCTTAAGGCAAATTTGTAGAATTTGCGTATAGTCTTTTCAAGTATGGCTGTATTGTAAATGCCCCAAATTTCTGAGTGAATAGCAAAATGGGTTGCGATTTGTACAAGTGCTCCATCGTTTTAAAATCAGTGATGCCTAGGGAAATTATTTTAATTTGTAGTTGTTGGAGAGATTTGTCTGCTTTGTTGAATGTTTCTGTGATGCTGTCTTTAAGGTTACATAAATAGGCATTGGAGCAAACTGGCAAGTGCAGTAATTTTTCTATATAACAGTGTGGTTGAAGTTGAGCACCAAATCTCAATGTTATGTTGTACAAGCTCATTGTCATAATGTAGAACTTTTATGAGGGGAGGGGGAGGGGATTGAGCATAGCATAAAAGTGAATAAGACAAGATGTTTCGGCCGAGGAGGCCTTCTTCAACAGTTAGACTGACAACTGAGGAAGGCCTCTGTGTGGTAGAGATTGTAGCAGTCTAATATGTGTCAACCCAATCAATGGATGAGTGACGCTAATGAGTTGTCTGTGAGAGAGAGTGACAAATTGCAAAGTGGTGAATAGAACAGAACTTTAACAATATTGTATTAAATTCTCTAGTCTCTCTCAAATGTACTAGATTGTACTTGAGAATACTTACCAATTAAATTACTAGAAGTTATTGTGTGTGTGTGCATGTGTGTGTGTGTGTGTGTGTGTGTGTGTGTGTGTGTGTGTGTGTGTGTGTGTGCATGCACGTGTGTGTATGCATGTGTGCACATTTGACTACCAGTTTATGCTACACTGTGTGCACTAGATTGTGAAGATACTCCAAGACAGAGATTGATTGGTGTGTGTGTGTATATATGTATACATATTCCACACAACCTGCTACTACTGCAATCAAATGAGACACATGAAGCCTTATAGCAATTAATGGTATGATCACGCAGTCTTGTAATCCACCTCATCACACTGTGATCATGAACACTAAGATGCATGGTCAGCAGATTGATGTATATAAGGTCTTCTTGCACTGCAAATTGAACGGATGAGCTAAACAGTATTCTCTTCCCTTTCCTAGCGCACGCATTTTCTGCATTTCCTTCACAGAAACAGAATCGTGGTGTGTGTATATCTAACTTTGTGACTTAGCTACGTACGTGGACGGTCAGTAAAAAATGTTGCAGGAAATAACAGGGAGCTTGTATTATGACGCAGGAAGTGAAGCTTGGGCCCGTGCTCAAGTAGGAGGAGAGGTCATAAGATTGGCTAGCTGCGTAGCTACGTTGTGTAAAAATATTCGCTGTAAGCCCATTGTCTGTACTCATGAAGTGTCGTCTTTATCGGCAGTAGACCTAACAGCGCAGCCTCAGCCAGCGACCAGTGACAGCAGCGACACAGAGTGGTGAGTTACGCGTGTCGCGTGAGCTGATGGGTGCCAACTGTGCGGTGTAGGATGGCTTAGGGCACACACCGCCTCCAGAAATAGCGCGCTGTAGCTAGCTACAACATGAGCTCAGGTGCACCTCTATTAGTTCTGTTAGATAGCTGATACCTTGTAAGGTAAACCGGGGTAATAAGTCACTAGAGTAATTCCGTCACTAGGGGTTTGTCTCGACTCTTGTTCCTTCGCGGTGGGCTGTTAGCTCAGCACAATACCGCTGTTATACAACCAATCCACTGCACTCTCTAAACCTAAACGGGTGTGAGCACGTGCTCCTTCTCGATAAGCAGTGGTAGACTCGCACGACGGAATTACCCCGCTCTGAAATAGTGACGGAATTGCCCTGGTCTACTTTTATAAATTAGCTAGAAGAACCGCCACTCCAGGAGTATCCACTGATGTGTTATCATTGTACAACGTTTAAAGCTACCTCTGATAATAATTGTGTTGATATGGTACGAATTTACAATGCTGCCAGATTCGTTTCTAGCATATTGTTCGTCAATAGCTCCTACTACTCCATTTACCACCCTTCCCTTCCCTTTCCCTCCTCCCATGTGCGTGCGATGTGTTGTGTGACTGTCTGTACACTAAGTGTACAAGTGACACTGAACACTTGCATGAGAGAGACAGTGACTAATGGCATGCACCCCTGAGCAATCAAGAACTGATTACATTCTAGTCTCTCTCACATGCACAGTGTTAGTATGGCTTCCACGTCAACTAAATGATAATGTGCCTATCACACAACAACTGTATGAATGGAGCATTGTTAATGATGTGACATCACTCACGCCCAACATGACTTGAGCTGTTGCCATGGCACCTGTGGGGGAACAACATGTGCTGTGAGAAAGCTCATCTTTGATCTCCATCACCATGACAACATCTTGATGTGCCAAAAGTCATGTGCCAGTTGTGAGTTATGCCGTAGTCACGGTTATGTACATCAAAGAGTAGATTGCACAATCTTTATTCCCATGTCTACTAGGATTGGTGCATGTACTAGTACTGTACTTAGTATAGAGCTGGTAGGAGTAGCTCAGTGTACCAGTATACAGAGGTACGTGCTGTATAGCTTCAATAATGTTTACTGGCAAAAGTTTTCAATTCCGCACAGAGAGGTTTAGAACCATCGTTAAGAGGCCCGTTACCATAGCAACGGGATCTATTTATGGTTAATGCGCTCACACCCCTCAGTGCCACAGAGGATCATCCAAGTGCCCTTTGAGGATTCCATATATAGTCATGCTATGTATGGCAAAACTGCATTTAAGCAGCTGTCTTGCGAGCTGCAATCACTTCAGATCGCAGCTACCTGATTAACAGGTCACAAGCGAGCAGGCAAGTAAAATGGCCAAGACAAACCCACGCGAGTACCTTGAAAAGCAGAGGCCAGGCATTGAGAGAAGCCTAGCGATTCTCAAGTCAAAGCAAACTGCTGTGCCACCTCATTCGGAACCTGTTACCGATGGAAAGGATGAAGCATACGTGGATGATGGTGCCCTTGTGTCCTTCATGAGCAAAGTCTCAGGGCAGCAAAAGCAAGACGTCTTGAATGTCACTTTGCTAGCTCAACTTGCGGCAAATGCAGACGCTGACCGATTCAAGGATACGGAAGCTTGGTACCGCAAGTACATAGAGGTTCTTGAAAACACTGGCTGGGTCATTCAGAACTTTGACTTCCAACGCTACCAGACACATCAGGATAGCTTCACTGTTGACAACTCCTTGTTGGATATTCTGAAGAGTCTGCTTTCCCGAAACCAGTATATTATTATTGAGCGCACCCTCGAGTCTTTGAAGGGCCCTGAAAACGCACCATGGTGGGAGGTGTTCAACAGCTCCAGCACTTCAGGCGACAATGGCAACTTCCAGATTAGCCCCTGCGAGGTAGATGAAAGTGGGCAGGTTGTCATGACCCTCGGTGCATTCCATTTCAAAGCCAGCCAATCTTCAGACAGGTGGTTTTGGTTCGTGTACAAGTCCTCGTCAATGAAATTCTTCCGTAGTTGCCAGGTATGCACACTGAATGAAGCCATCTATGCAGAGGTGCGTGACCTAGTCAAAGACATGCTTGGAAGCCATGCCCATGACTATCTTGGTAAACTGAAACTGAAGATTTGAACAGTGAAGTTTAGCTGTTGCTGGAAGATCTGATGTGTGATCTAGGCCTAGGTTTGAATACTTTGTAAATCAGCTTCAGCAGCATATTACATAGTGTTGTAGTTGTGTGCTACTAGGAATGTAGATGTCTACAAACTCTAGTTCTGAATTCAATCTTAACTTTCTTGCGTTTAATTGAAATTCAATGAAAGTATTGTAGTTATTGTTTGGAATTCAAAGTCATTGAATTTGCTGAATATGCTTGCAGGGAGTATGCATGCATAATTATACAATAGAATCATGCAATTGTTCTGAGGTGTGTAGCTATAGTGTTTCTGTATGTATACTGCATGATTGGCCATGAGAATGTGCATGCTCTTGAATCACCAGAACACAATTATCTCCACACTCACTTTCCGTTATCTGTATATAATTTATATAATTCAGTTCGTTCGTTTGTTTGTTTGTCTGTTCGTTCGCGATTCGGGCAAACACTACTGCACAAAACGCCACCAAACTCTCGGGGATTATAAAGTGGGGCTCCACGAGTGTCCTCCACGGGCTGAAATCGCCCGTCTTGCAGTTCTTGAAGAGATATCCTTCTATTTCCGGTTTTTCGTTCGCGGCTGACGGCCATTTTATTAATTATTGTTCCTTGACTTCCGGTTGTCGGACGGTTTGATTCGCTGTCGTTCAACGATCGACTTTAAACTCGGCCGTCGTTATAGCAGCTACCTTCCGTTGCTACCAGCTCACATACATCAAAGCTGGCTTGGGCCGACTCTCTGTTGTGCGACTCGCCATAGCAGAAGCCCGCCGAAGGCGGGCGCCCTGCTAGTGTATTATGATTATACACTCAGTTTGTAACGTGCATTTTTAGCCACAGCATGACTGTGTTACTGTATGGACTGTTGCTTTTGAGTTTGCTGCATAAATATTGTACAGGGCAGCTCTCACCTTACGTCTTTGAGCTACTTGCATGCAGTGTGTATACATGGCCAGCCCCGTTGAACGATGCAAATTCTGTCTGTATTGCCACTATCACTGCATGGGAATCTGATATAGGTTCTAAGGAAGATGTACTATGCGATGATTGTGAGGAGTGCTAGCTAGCTGTAATTGATTATAATATCCTTTTACCATGGGCAAAGACATCAGTTGCAGTAACATAATTATTGTATAGCTACATTATTAATGGGAATAAGCTTTGCTATACATGCAACTGCACTAAGCAGGCAATTGCATTGAGGAGTGCTCTTTACACTACAGCTGCATGTCAAGAGTCATGTACTCAGAACTGACCAGCTGTGTGTGTGCGTGTGCGACATGGCAATCTCTTTTAGCCAGCTAGCTACCTTCTACCAATTGAAGTTTGAGTTTTCAAATTGCTCAGTGGAGCCCAAAGCAAGTGTGCTTAAAATCAATGGACTGTGTGCGTGTGCATGTGTGCATGTGTGCATGCATGCGGTTGTTATCTGGTGCACAATGTGTGCATATATATATTTCCAAAATAATTACTGTGTGTGTGTGTGTGTGTGTGTGTGTTGTGTGTGTGTGTGTGTGTGTGTACATAAGGATGCATATATAATCTGTTACTTCAACATTCAAATGAGACAAACTCCTGAAACCCCATTATAGCAACTAATGGTATGATCGCGCTGTCTTGTAATCCACCACATCACACTGTGATCATGAACACTAAGATGCATGGTTGGTTGATTGATACAAGGTCTTCTTGCACTGCAAATTGAATGGTTGAGCTAAACAGTATTCCCTTCCCTTTCCTAGTGCATACATTGTCTGCATTTCCTTCACAGATACAGATGTACATCAATCGTGGTGTGTGTCTCTAACTTTGTGACTTAGCTACACAGCTGGACCATGGTCAGTGAAGAGATTGTTGCAGGAAATATTTAGAGTGCACATAGTACACATAACCCACGCGCAGGAGTGTGTGTAGATTGGGCTGCATGGACGTATTGCTATGAACATTAATGTGTAATGTGTAAAACATGAGTGCATGTATCCATCTCTCTAGCTATCTGCATACTATTTGGAGTTGCATGTGTGTATCCTGTACGGTGGATAGTGGAAGTGGCTGTGTGCAATGGTGCAATGTGTATGTAGTTCTCACATCCACATGCACGTGTATGTGTCACAGTGTGTAGTGAGAACAATCTATAATGTAGTGACAGAGCAATGTACTGGCCAATAAGGACTCTGACATTTAACAAGCTGACTGACTTTAACAGAAATGGTCCTTGGGCATCTCTACAGCAACTTAGCTAACTTAGATTGAGTGCCTCTAGATACAACACTCTCTCTCTCTCTCTCACTCTCTCTCTCTCTCTCACATGCATATACTGTGTCAGTATGGCTTCCATGTACAGTAAGTGGTAATGTGCCCATCACACAACAGGTGTGGTAGGATAGCAAAGGCACTGCACTCTCATGTTCTAGTATTTGTGTGTAGTAGAATGAGATCATACTGTGAAGTGTACAGTGTACACAGTGGTGTGTTTTGCTAACATGTGTACATCCCATTAGTGCTATAGCTAGCTGTGGTGTACGTGAGGCAATGTGGGGGAATGTGAACAGAATGTGAGGCATTTTGTGTACAGTAACTGTGAAAGTGAAAGGAATGACAGCGGATAGAGCCCAATTAGTTTGGAATGGATGTATGTCATTGCTTCTCAGACTAAGCATGCAGACATGATTTCTGTTGTCTGCATTTCCTTCATGGAGACAGATGTACATCAGTTGTGGTGTGTCTCTAACTTTATGACTTAGCTATGTATAGTCTCCGGTAAGTAAAGAAAATGTTGCAGGAAATAACACGGCGTTTGTATTATATATGACACAGGAAGTGAAGCTTAGGCCAGGGCTCAAGTAACAAGCTAGATAATTCATTCATAACATTGGCTAGCTATATACGTGGCTACATTGTGTGAAACTACTTCACTGTTGATCGCAATGCCTGTTCTCTGCGTCATGTTCATCAGCAGCGGCCTCTTGAGACCTAACAACACAGCCCCAGTCAGTGAGCAGGGAAAGCAGTGACATAGAATGGTGATCTAAGTGAGTAGCAAGAGCTGAAGGATGCAAACTGTACGATGTGCGTAGGATGGCTCTGAGTGCACACCATTGGCTTCCTGAAATGATGCGTAGTAGCTTGTTACAACAAGAATCAGGCATACTGCATTTCTTACTCTAGTCTCTCTCTCTCTCTCACATGCACTGGGGTATACTGTGTCAGTATGGCTTCCATGTAGAGTAAGTGGTAATGTGCCTATCACACAACAACTATTAGAAACAAGCATTGCTACTGATATGACATCACTCACACCCACTGCAGGTGAGGTAGGATACAGCAAAGGCACTTGACTCATGTTCTAGTATTTGTGTACAGTAGAATGAGATTGTATTGTGAAGTGTACAGTGTACACAGTGGTGTGCTTTGCTAACATGTGTACATCCCATTAGTGCTATAGCTAGCTGTGGTGTGCGTGAGGCAATGTGGGGGAATGTGAACAGAATGTGAGGCATTTTGTGTACAGTAACTGTGAAAGTGAAAGGAATGACAGCGGATCGAGCCCAATTAGTTTGGAATGGATGTATGTCATTGCTTCTCAGACTAAGCATGCAGACATGATTTCTGTTGTCTGCATTTCCTTCATGGAGACAGATGTACATCAGTTGTGGTGTGTCTCTAACTTTATGACTTAGCTATGTATAGTCTCCGGTAAGTAAAGAAAATGTTGCAGGAAATAACACGGCGTTTGTATTATATATGACACAGGAAGTGAAGCTTAGGCCAGGCTCAAGTAACAAGCTAGATAATTCATTCATAACATTGGCTAGCTATATACGTGGCTACATTGTGTGAAACTACTTCACTGTTGACCGCAATAACTGTTCTCTGCGTCATGTTCATCGGCAGCGGCCTCTTGAGACCTAACAACGCAGCCCCAGTCAGTGAGCAGGGAAAGCAGCGACATAGAATGGTGATCTAAGTGAGTAGCAAGAGCTGAAGGATGCCAACTGTATGATGTACGTAGGATGGCTCTGAGCGCACACCATTGGCTTCCTGAAATGATGCGTAGTAGCTTGTTACAACAAGAATCAGGCATACTGCATTTCTTACTCTAGTCTCTCTCTAGCTCTCTCACATGCACTGGGGTATACTGTGTCAGTATGGCTTCCATGTACAGTAAGTGGTAATGTGCCCATCACACAACAACTGATGAAGTAAGCATTGCTACTGATATGACGATGACTGTGATCTTTGTGATCCTGAGGTGGATCCTATCCTTTGAAACGATTCTGGATCCTTTGAAACGATTCTGGATCCTAGGACTCATCCATTGGACCCCGAATGTATCCTGTTTGCCTCCAATTTCAAGCCGACAGGTCTAGAATCCTTCGCTATCTCCTGGCGTGAAAGAGAACCCCCGCGTGAGGAGAGACAACTCGCTAAAGGCGCTAGGTCACCTATGCAGTCAATCCTGTTAATACTAGCAGGCGACATTGAGTGCAATCCAGGACCAGCCAAACCGAACTACAAATTTCCCTGTGTTGGGTGCATGAAGCCAGTCAGATCAAACCAGCGTGGAATCGAATGTTCGCGCTGCCTCAAGTGGACCCACCTGAAATGCTCCGCATCCACCGCTATTGACTATGCATCACTGAATGGTCAGGAGTGGTTCTGCTCGTCCTGTATCTCCACTGAGCTACCCTTTTATGACTCTGACATTGATTATCTCAACACAGGAACAGGTACGTCTGACCAGGGGGGGAGTCATTCCCTTTCTC
The DNA here is from genome assembly GCA_964019415.1 of Ianthella basta. Lineage (NCBI taxonomy): Eukaryota > Metazoa > Porifera > Demospongiae > Verongiida > Ianthellidae > Ianthella > Ianthella basta. The sequence goes on along the minus strand of OZ025869.1, from coordinate 979,476 downwards.
TGAGAGTGAGCCACAACAACAACCCTCATTCCCATCCAATGGATATGCTTTCTGTCATCTTAATGTCCAGTCTTTGACATCCAAACTGGATGAGATCTCAGACTTTCTCAGCAGAAGTGAATGCTCGGTTATCCTTGGCATCAGTGAAACTTGGCTGGACAGCTCTGTGACCGATGCTGCCGTAACAGTGGAGAATTTCAAGCTATACCGAAAGGATAGGAGATATGGTAGGGGTGGAGGCATCCTGGTTCAAGTCCCTGTCTCCATTAGAAGCCACAGGAGGGAAGATCTGGAGCGTGACCACATTGAAGCTGTATGGCTGGAGCTACGCATCGAGAAGTCTACCATTTTGCTTTGCCACATCTATCGCCCCCCCAACTCTGCTAAATGCATTTTAGAAGACCTGTCTGATGTGCTTGAACAAGCCGCAAGTGAACGAAAGAAACTGATGATAATGGGGGACCTAAATTGCAACATCCTGGCACCAAATGCAACCACGAAGCACCTCACTGCGATTATGGAGGAACACCAACTCTCTCAGCTCATCTCCGAGCCTACCAGGGTGACTAATCAGTCACAGACTCTCATCGACCTCTGTTTTGTTTCTGCTCCCATGTGCTACACTTCTGGAGTCACCCCACTAGCAGGTAGTGACCATGTGCTAATTTATGCATCTAGATCAGCGAGAACTAGAAGACCTACACAGCCTGTTAAGGAGATTCGGTCTTTTAAGAAGTGCAATGTGGACACCTTGCTAACTGATCTGCAGGAGGCCCCCTGGGGAGTCATGGATGTTTTCGATTCTATGGATGACAAATGGGATTATTGGAAGACTCTCTTCATGAAGATTGTAAACAAACATGCCCCTATGATCAGGATAAGGCCAAGAAAGCACAGCCACCAGTGGATCTCTGCTGACATCCGTATGATGATGAAGTCTCGGAACTACTATCGCAATAAGTATAGGAAGACACGGGATGAACAGGACTGGGAGACTTATCGTAGATTGAGGAATGCAGTGAAAATGAACCTGAGGGAGTCCAAGAAAGATCATTTTGAGAGAGTCTGTAAAAACACGTCCAGGCAACCTAAGAAACTATGGGATGAGCTGAACAGAGCCCTAGGTCGTAAAGTGAAGAGTGGCATAACCCAGCTAGAGACCAGCTCTGGTATTCTCACATCAATCAGGGAGATCGCGAACCAGCTCAACTCCTATTTCACCAATTCAGCTAAACAACCTGCCCATCATTGTACACCACCTGCATTGCACCAGGCCAAGTCAGAATTCACTTTCCACCCTCTTGAAGAGGATGACATCCTGGCTGCTTTAAAAGGGTTGAATGTGCATAAATCAACTGGAGTGGATGGAGTATCAGCTCGTCTCCTACGCATGGTTGCTGAAGCCATTGCACCGAGCATGGCTAAGATGTTTAACCAGAGCCTGGCTGGTGGTGAAATCCCAGAAGAGTGGAAGAGGGCAAATGTCACACCAGTCCCCAAGTGTACAGTAGCATGTCAGCCATCTGACTTCAGACCCATCTCTGTTCTCCCAGTCATAGCCAAAGTCTTTGAGTCTCTTGTTCACAAGCAGCTCTACACCTACCTGACAGAGAACTCCTTGCTCCATCCCAGTCAATCAGGCTTTCGTCCCGCCCATTGCACCCAGGACTTGCTACTCAAGACTGTTGATGATTGGAGAGCATCGCTTGACCGTGGAGAATGTGTCGGAACTGCAATGATGGACCTGAGTAAGGCCTTTGATTCTATCGATCACAACCTACTCCTTGACAAACTTTCAGCCTATGGCATTTTGAATGGAGAGCACCAATGGTTCTCAAACTATCTCTCAGGCAGGCAGCAGAGAGTCATGGTAAATGGAGCTTATTCTGATTGGGCCCCAGTCTCAAGTGGGGTACCACAAGGTTCCATTCTTGGCCCACTGCTATTCTTGGTATTCATGAATGATTTACCTACTGTAGTCACCAGCTGTACCATCAACCTATATGCCGACGATACTACCATCTATTATGCAAACCAGGATCCTGATTGTGTGACACGTGCCATTAATGATGATCTCCAGCTCATTGCCACCTGGATTGTGTCTAACAAACTGACAATGAATGTAAGCAAGACCCAAATGATGGTACTAAGCAGGCGGGCCGCCAGGTCACGGGCAGAACAGATCAAGGTCCAAGTCAATGGGACAACCATCCCTCGGCAGGAATCTGTCAAGTATCTGGGAGTAACTATTGATCACGACCTGAGTTGGAAGTCCCATGTAGGAGCAGTGCGGAGAAGGATGCTAGCTGCAATTGCTAGCATAAGACAAGTCAGTGCTTACCTCCCCCTCTCGACCAAACGGATGCTGTACAACGCACTAGTCCTGCGGACTACTGCCAGGTGATCTGGCACCCCTGCAGTTCCAACCTCGCCCAAAGTGTGGAGAGAGCACAGAATTATGGAATGAGAGTGGTACTGAACAAGCCTCCACGAACACCAAGTGCCCCCCTCAGAGACGAACTTGGGTGGACCACCCTCCACAGGAGGCGACACAATGCAACACTCTGCCAGGTCCACCGGTGTGTCCTCAAGCAGGCTCCCAGTTATCTATCAGGAAAGTTCGTCAAGAACTCGTGTACTTACTCATCCACCAGAGGAGCCGACAAACTCCACCTTCCGCAACCTCGCACAGAAATGTACAGACAATCGTTCGAATTCCAAGGTGCCTTACAGTACAATCAACTACCGCAAAGTATTAGACAATTATCAAGTGTGAAATCCTTTAAGCATGCAATTTTGAATCTGTAACTCAACTCTATAGCTATGTCTTACTTATCTGGACCCTGAAATTCATTGTTTATTTATCTATTATTTATTAGCTATTTAATTGCCTATGTGTGTATATATACCTATGCTTGTATCTGTACTGTTCAGGACCTGCATGAAAACCCACTCTTGTGGATGCAGCACTCCTGTTTGAAATAATTCATCTATCTATCTATCTATATGACACCACTCACACCCACTGCAGGTGAGGTAGGATACAGCAAAGGCACTGCACTCATGTTCTAGTATTTGTGTGCAGTAGAATGAGATCATACTGTGAAGTGTACAGTGTACACAGTGGTGTGCTTTGCTAACATGTGTACATCCCATTAGTGCTAGGGCTAGCTGTGGTGTACGTGAGGCAATGTGAGGGAATGTGAACAGAATGTGAGGCATTGTGTGTACAGTAACTGAGAATGTGAAAGGAATGACAGCGGATGGAGCCCACACACTTTGAATGGATGTATGTCATTGCTTCTCAGACTAAACATGCAGCCATGGATTCTAATAATTATTATGCTAGTACTCATATGATGAGTGCAGTGTGTTATGGGTATGGGCATTGCTATTAAAGAACTGTAGAGAAGAGCTATCTAGTTAACTTGTATGAGTGTTCAGTGTGTGTGTGAGCTACACTTTCACCATGTACATTTCAATGAAGGTGTGTCCATACATATGGACAAAAGCTATACACATTGGATATTATTGTGACTTTGACCAGTGTGAAGGAATATAGTCATGTAAGTCTGTCATTGTAGAAGATGTGTTTGAGTTGTGTGTTTCTGAAGTATGTAACTTATGTTATGGACATAGACATGATACCATGTGTTGTCATGGCATCCTCAATAGTGCTGTCATGGCAACTTACTGCGAAATTGTGCAGATATGTACATTAATGGAATGTCATAATAAGGACAGGATGAGGCTCTTGTTGTTTCTATGGTTACACCTGTGACTCCTCCCCCCATTATGGGTATTCGTATGGAAGAGACCATTTTAAGACTCTCCATTGAAAGGACATGTGGTGTATCTTTTATGGCAGCAGGTGTGTGCATGTGTGTGTGTGTGTGTGTACATGTGTGTGTGTGTGTGTGTGTGTGCGTGTGTGTGTGTGTGTGTGTGTGTGTGTGTGTGTGTGTGTGTGTGTGTGTGTGTGTGTGTGTGTGTGTGTGTGTGTGTGTGCGCGCGCGCACATGCGTGCATATAGTGTGACGTACTGTGTTTCTCGTGTGTGTAATTTGAGCTGTTCACAGATAGTCTTCCTTGAACATTGGTCTTTTCAGGAGTATACTTGTTCACAGTAAATGACATTTCAAAGTTTCACAATGAATGAAATACCTTGTGTGTGTATGTGTTAGATGTATGTAATGTCATCTCCATTGTGAGTGCTTTCAGTGAGACAGCATTCAGGCATTTAGGAGTGCATTGTTCAGTTTCAGTGTTAAACATTATCAGTGGAACAGAGTGTAACTGTATGCACTTGTTTGCAAGGACAGGATAATTATTGGTAGTCTCCATGATAGCACCGCCTATCAACTAATGCATAAACACACACATAACCATGCTCATTAAGGGGGAGCGGGGGTTGTGTGCTGACACCGCACAGTCTCGAACTCAGTTGATGACAAGGTGGGATCACTGGACTTACTTCTAATTGTTTCCCTATTTCAGACTATATACATTGAATGTTAAGACTCAGTAGCCAGCTTGAGTGTTCTGAGCCTGTTTGTATTTCTATTGTAAGCTGTGGAGCTGGTGTCCATACTGATCTAGTGCACATATATGACATGGACCAAGGCATGGGCTGCCATGTGTCTGTACAAATGGCTATTAGGTGTTGAGGGAGGAATGTTACAACCAGCAATAGATCATGGGGTGTGTGGTGTAGGATGGCTGTTGTCAGCAATAGCTAGGGAACAGCGAGTGGGGGCTCAGTGGTCCAATGTGAGAGTATTAGATATGGACACGTATCATGTAATGATTTGAGTGAGTGCCTTCACTTGTACAAGTGTACCTAACCCTATCCATGTAGAAGGAGGTGTTACTCCACCTACAGCTAAGGTGTAGTACTGAATACAGTGAATCAGTGTAAGAGATATGAAGGTGTATAATTTGCAATTATACGTTTACTTAATTACATCTGTTTACATACAATAATATATTATTCATCATTGATGAATAATAATTAATCTTAGTCTTTTCGGTATAGAATTTACAGTAATTTTATCTCCTTTGTGAATTCTTTGAATAACACATCATTCAGATATATCTGGTATAATTATGTTATTGACACTGGCTCCATTCAAACATTGTGTAAGAAGTGTGTGCATGTGTGTGTATATATGTGTGAGTGTGTATGTGTGTGTTTCTTTAATTGTGTATATATTTATGTGTATCTGTGTGTGTGTGTGGCACAGTTAGAGGTACTAAATATACTTTAATTTGACATTATTATAGTATCAGTAGATTGTGATATGTTCTCAGATGACCCACAAAGCTATAAAATTATGAGAATTCTGTCCCTGCTCACTGTGGTAGGCTACAGTAGTGACACAAACAAGTGCAGTTAGTTAACACGATGTGCTTGTTCAAACTGTAAACATGCCATTGCTTTCTTTTGCCATCGCATTTCACTGGTTTGGAGGAGTATCAATCACTACTTACACACTCCATGACACTCAAGCTATACAGGCCTACATAGCTATAGGTTGAGCAAGTACAGCTGCAGTCTACTGCTGTTCACTACTTTAACAGCAAAGCTACACTTGTATGGGCCTAGACTGATGTAACTTTCCTGCAACTGGTAATCAGTTTATGTATATCTCAAGTTGTTCCAGTCCAAGGTCATCGCGGGTTGATAGTTCATTACAGCAAATCCTCACTTCTATGTCATCATTCACTTCCTGGTCTGCTGAGGTACTGAACCACGGTCCACCACGATTGCAGCATGTGCTACCAGCTGGACACCCCTGTGAGTCCCACAGAGGGTCATCGAGGAACCAGCGGCTGTACTGCCATGTCCCGATATCCCCAGATTCGCAGAAGTAGTTCTGTCCAACAAATGAAGGTCCAGCAGGACCAGGGTAGAGGGCACAGGGACAGTTCCAGGGAGGGTAGTTGTAGTCTTTTGATAGTCCTGCTGCAAATGTCCAGACATGGTGCCGAGCTGTGCCACGTGTTACCAACAGTCCATCAGCATAGCGACTTGCTCTGGTACTCTGACCACTACTTGCATAACCCCTAAATGCTTCAGTGGTACCATATTGGTATCCCAGAGCTCTACCACAAATGTTCTTGTAGGCAATGCCATGTACTGGATAGTTGATGAAGGCGGTGCACCCTCCTCTTGATCTTGACGTCCTGCACATTCGTATCGATGATTGAGTTTCAGGTGTAAGTTCTGGTGGACAACTGTTTCTAGGGTCCGTCATGTCAATGAAAGCTGCCCTTGTCCAACCTCCAGTGATGTTGCCACAGTTAGTGGTGTTCATTTCACAGTACACTTTTTCCACTCCCTGTGGAGTCCTAATGTTGTAGTATCCTGAAGGGGTAGCTGGATTGCACTGGTATAGTTCTTTGCAGGATGTAGCATTACGTTCACACAGCGGCTCAGGACTTGGAATGTTGCAGCAACCCAGCATACTTATTTCATTTCTGAGAGTATTAAGAATGTCATCCTTCAGCTGTTGCTGGGCAGTGTCATTCAGTGCACCGGGGATTCCTGGGGGGCCTTGCTCTCCGAATGGTCCTGGCTGGCCGTCTGCCCCATTCCGACCTGGGATACCATCGGTGCCATTCTGTCCTGGAGGTCCCTGTGGACCAGGTGGACCCTGCTCTCCATCGGTGCCATTCAGCCCTGGAGGTCCCTGCAGTACAGACCCTCCTGTTCCACAAATCTGCCCAAGGATACCATCACGCCCGTCACGTCCTGGAGGTCCTGCAACACCGTCGTTCCCATTGCGTCCTGGCTGTCCATCTCTGCCATCTTTCCCTGGCAGGCCAGGGATGCAAGTCGCTGCAGAGCAAGTGTCAGCTGCTTCTGTTGTGAGGTACACAGCAGTGAAGCAGGTAAGAGCTACAAGGAGCTTGCAATTGACTGTAAGGGGAAGCATCTTCACTGGCAGTTCTTTCTGTTCTCTCACTGGAAGACGTTGCTACTTCTTGATCGCTACAGTCTTTCACTGCTATCTTTAGAAGTTGTCTTGAAGCTCTCTATTCTTGGCAGAATGTTAATAGACCGTTCTCTAGCTTTCAAAGGCAATAGGTTGTGCTTCTCTAAGAGTTTGCCTTTGGGACAGCAGACCTGAGTTGCAGCTGAAACTGAACTGCTGACACTCCACAGCCATCTTTATAAAGGCACTAACTCTTTGATGTGGTTAACGCCACATATTTACACTGATATGTCTCACTTCCTGTATACTGTCTGTATACAATACACTGAATCAAGGCTAACTGAACTGCTGCACTGTTACCATAGCAACATATGTACTAGAGCTGCAACAGATAGTAGACATTCACATCTGGACATCCTGACCTACATTCATCAAATATCTGTCAAAGCATCCTTTAGTGAGCACCAAACCTCAATGTTATATTGTATAAGCTCATTGACATATCGTAGCTAGAACTTTAAAGAGGGGAGGAGGGGATTGATGAGCACCTTCACATAGCTGGGTACAAGTATACAAATGTGCATGTGTATGTGTGTGTTTGTGTGTGTGTGTGTGTGTGTGTGTGTACGTGTGTGTGTGTGTGTGTGTGTGTGTGTGTGTGTGTGTGTTTGTAGCAAGTCTTGTATGCATATATGAATGAATATTCCTTTCTCCTTCCAGCCCATGCATAAATTCTACTATTCCCTGCAACCACTACAAGCAAATGAGACAGACAACTGAAGACCCATAGAGTCACACAGTCGTGTAATTCCACCACTAAACACACTGTATGTTGGATGTGCTTTGGAGTAAAACAATGTGGACATGTTGTAGGAATGATGTGAATGCCTTGTGTATTCTGTACACCTTGTAGTCACTGTCAGCTCCACTCCCCTCACTGACCATTACCTACAACTGGTACATTATCAGGACATGTGTGTTGCTCTTTCTACAAGTGGAGTCATGTACTCAGTCATCATGTGTGTGCGTGTGTGTGTGTGTGTGTGTGTGTGTGTGTGCGTGTGTGTGTCTGTGTGTGTGTGTGTGTGCATGCGTGTGTGTGTTTGTATATAGGTATGCGCGTAACATATATATTCATACTGTGTGTATCAATTATGTTAAATAGCAGTCAGTGTGATGTGTTATGAGCATATATTGTATCTATTATAAGCTGCCAAGAATAGCTTTCAGAATAGGCTGGATGAGTGCTCTTTGTGTGTGAGCACTATATAGCACTTGTGTATTTCTGCTGTAAGCTATGTGATCTGGTGCATACTGATCTTGTGCTGTTACTGTTGTGTGTGTTTTGTACACTTGTATGGAGTGGCCCAAGGCATGGGCTTCCATGTGTCTGTACTAGCAGCTGTTAGGTGTTAAGGTGTGTTACAACCAGCATGATTGTGGGGTGTGTACAGTGTGGGAAGGTTGTTGATGGGAAGAAAGTACAGTCAGTGGGTCTTCAGTATAGAATGTGCATATTACAAAAGATTGTAGCAGTACAGTAGTTTGTGTCGATCCGATCAGTGGAGAAGTGACACTACTCAGTTGTGTAAGTCTTAGAGAGATGGTGGAGCGTAACATACCATATGCAGTGTTGGATAATCCTGAACTGATTGCGATATATACCATTTCTTACTCTAGAGCCACTTTCTGTCAATTGCACTTTAGCTTCCTTCACAGAAACAGATGCGCATCGCGTTGTGTGTCTCTAACTTTAATATGCCTTAGCTAACTAGCTAGTGCTGGTCAGTTGCGGAAGCTTCTGCCAATCCCTCCTCCCAAAGATGAAGCTCAAGGCTCGAGTGGGAAGAGAGTTCACCCATAAGAGTTGTGGCCACATTGCTTGAAAATGTTTCGCTGTTGGACCATCCATCATTTTCGCTGCCCCTCTCCCTCCTCTTGGGACCCTAACATCACAGCACTTCAGCTACGCAGCGAGCAGTAACAAGAGCGACACAGAAGGTGAGATGCGTGCACCGTGTGAGCTGAGGTATGCCAACTGTGTGTGGTGTTGGGATAGCTTTGAGCACACATCATTAGCTAAGCCTATTACAGTCGCTTCCCGAAATGGTGCGCGGTTAGCTAGCTACCCTCATAGAAGAAGCACCTGCACCTATATAGCTCCTAGCTAGAGTATCTACAGTTGTATCGTTAAGATATTGTTTTTTTGTAGTGCTGTAACACGTACTCGATGTGGTGTGTTATGGCCTGCATGGCACAGCTGTACTGTAGCTATAGCCATCTTTTAGAACTGCCAAAAACTATCAAATAGACTATATGATCTCTCTCTCTGTGTGTGAGCCTGCTTAGTATTTGGTGTTGAGCACAAAGTTACAACCAGCAATTGGTATCTAGGTTAGTCTAACATACGGCCAGACCGCCATTTTGCTCCAGCTATGGGAGACTATTTCACTGCCTTTACTGACCCAGTCCTTATACGGTGTGTGTACTGTAGCAGTCAAAGCAATCCATTGGCATTCCTCATTGTGTCTATCTGCCCATGAGTATTGTCGTTGTTGACTCATTCCTTGCTACCCCCCAGGGGGGCAGGTGGCCTGTGTTGCTGTTTATGCTCTAGTGTTCATCAGTGTTGTTGTTTCATTCCTCTTGCTGCCCTAGCAGAGCTGCCAGTGTGCATGACAAGGGGAGCTGGGTCCATGGCCTAGTGTGTGTGTGTGGATGGATGTGAGTGTGCCTGTAGCTGCATGGGGTGATTAGTTTTGCTCCTTAATTTCTTGTCAGGATTCCTCAGTAGTAGGTGGACATTGAGGTATGCAATGGGTCATTGTGAGATGTCTCATATCCATGCAACGGCAGGTTTCGAATTTCAATGTGATGTGTGCGGATGATTGTGTGTGTATGTATGCATGTGTGTTGTTGACTATGTTTGCTCCATGTTGCCATTCCTCAGGTAGCGGTAAATAGTGTGTGGGTGCAATTGGTTCTTAATTGTCTAGCAATATATGGTTTGTCAACAATGCATGGTGCTGCAGTGGTCCAACGTGAATTAATTCAAACTTTGTACATGAGCTGTTGCCATGGCACCTGTGGGTGGGCAGGTCCCCTGTCTCCAGTCCCTACTGCTACAGAGCATGCTCCAACAACTTACAGTTAACTGTTCTGTTCATACTGTACACTCTACACTTGTGATGGCTAACTCATCAGGTCTCCATCAGTTGTGATGACTGTCTGTCTATTACATGTAACATGTCATACAAACATTAAAGTGAATGAAGCCATAGGTAGCAGTCTATAGCTGTGTATGTTAACACTGTCTGTAGTGCATGTATTAGTATACACAGTCTGTACATCATTGGTATGTTGTGAGGGAGCAGTCTGTACACATTGTATATATAGTGTATGTGTTGTATTGTATGTGTTTGTGTGACATTGTTACTGCAGAGGGGAGACAAGTTGTGTTAGGCTAACATTTCTTCCCTTCTTTGAAGGAGATGTAGCTAGCCCATTGTACATACACACCTGTATATACACATGCAGGTGTGTGAGTGGGTGTTGGGTCTAACAACATGTTAGCTTACCTCACTATACCTAGCTTGAGGGTATCATGACTCAAAGTAGCATACTTTCACATCTTTGAAGGAGATGTAGTGTTATGGTTGGTACACTTCTGATAAGGAAGATGGTATGCAGTGAACAAATCTACAACATGAGAACTGGTACAGAATGAGGATGTGTTGGTTTAGAGTAAATGCCTTCGCAGCTTACAACGTGGTATTGTCTTCCCTTATGCTGTATGTGTTGAGAAGGACATGCCATGCACAGATGTACTGTGGCAGTGGTCATCCACTGGAGCTGTTCTACGAGGTAGAGGAAGGTACACACACAGCATATGTTGGTGTTGATTGCATTGTGCGTGTGTGTGTGTGTGTGTGTGTGTGTGTGTGTGTGTGTGTGTGTGTGTGTGTGTATGTGTGTGTGTGTGTGTGTGTGTGTGTGTGTGTGTGTGTGTGTGTGTGCATGTGTGAGTACATGTGTGTGTGCGTGCATATGTGTGTGTGTGTGTGTGTGTGTGTGTGTATGTGTGTGTGTGTGTGTGTGTGTGTGTGTGTGTGTGTGTGTGTGTGTGTGTGTGTGTGTGTGCATGTGTGAATACATGTGTGTGTGCGTGCATATGTGTGTGTGTGTGTGTGTGTGTGTGTGTGTGTGTGTGTGTGTGTGTGTGTGTGTGCATGTGAGTATATGTGTTTGTGTGCTCGTATGTGGTTAATTGTGTATACCACATACTCTGTGCATTTGCAAAATGTGCTGGAATGTGTACATGTGTGCATTGGATTGTTCCACCTAGAGAAGTATCACCAACTAGATCTGCGTAGTAGACTTGAAGTGATCATTGCAGTACTGATGAGTGCTAGAGCAAGAGTACTGTCCACTTCAGTACCTTCACTTGTGTCCAGTTGTGGGAGTCGTACAGAGTGCTAGAGTACATGGAACAGTTCTCTCTCTTTACAGCTATATACTTCATCATTCTACCTTCATCTAATTAAGTAGTGGGGACTAGCATGAGCTGTGTAGCTATAATGTCAAAGTATCTCAGGAGTCTCAAGTGACACATTAATGTAGTCAACAACAGTGCTATTACAGAGGGGAGACAAGTTGTGTTAGGGTAACATTTCTTCACTTCATTGAAGGAGATGTAGCTAGCCCATTGTACATACACACCTGTATATACACATGCAGGTGTGTGAGTGGGTGTTGGGTCTAACAGCAAGTTAGATTACCTTTCTATACCTAGCTTGGAGGAAGAAGATGTAGTACATCGTATATAGTATAGTAGAGTTGAAGTACTAGCACTGGTGTTTCGAGTGTATGCCAAGGTGTTGTGTGTGTGTGTGTGTGTGTGTGTGTGTGTGTGTGTGTGTGTGTGTGTGTGTGTGTGTGTGTGTGTGTGTGTATAGAAGTCTGTTCACTATATGCATACACATTGTATAGTGTACATGTTTGTATGACCGTGACCAGCTTGGCTTCTTCAAGAGTGATGGACACTAGGTGACAGATGGCTGGAGGGAATAACTAAGGTTGCACTGACAGTGCAATATGCACTTAACACTGTTTACAGCACTCTGTTAATTCTCCTTCTCTAGTTGTCTGAGATGGACAGAACTGAGAGACGTGTATACACATTAGGTATACAATCATATACTTGCTCTTCCTTTACTGCATACATCTTATCTAATCTACCAATATTTACATATGTGTGCACACTGCATGCTGTGCATATGGGTCAGTCCCTGCATGTGTGTGCAACATGTGTTTGTGTTTACATTATACGAATATTCTTTATACATACATACACCATTCTATGTGTATGGGTGGAGAGATATTGATGCAACACAGTTGATGTCACTAATCAAACACCGTCAAGTTCACAACAGACTTCCCCTCACTTATAGTGCACTGTGTTTGTATACACTGCCACATGTACACACATGTTTGTCCTGAGCTGTATCTCACTTGCAGTGATGTAATGATGTGAGTGAGTGCCTTCACTTGTACAAGTGTACCTAACCCTATCCATGTAGAAGGAGGTGTTACTCCACCTACAGCTAAGGTGTAATACTGAATACAGCGAATCAGCAAGACATGAATGTGTATAATTTGTAATCGTACACATAGGAAATTACATCTGTTTACAGATAATCCATCGAATAATTATCTTAGTCTTTTCAGATGAATAGAATTACAGTACTTCGTTGTGAATTCTTTGAATGACACATCATTCGGCTTTATCTTGTAGATATACCATTGATGCTGGCTCAATACTGCCAATGCATGTGTGTGTGTGTGTGTGTGTGTGTGTGTGTGTGTGTGTGTGTGTGTGTGTGTGTGTGTGTGTGTGTGTGTATGTGTGTGTGTGTGTGTGTGTGTGTGTGTGTGTATCTGTGTGAGTGCGTGCGTGTGTGTGGCACAGCTTGAGGTGCTGAACATACTTTAACTTGACATTATTATAGTATCAGTAGATTGTGATATGTTCTCAGATGACCCACAATGCTATAAAATTATACAGCATTCTGTCCCTGCTCATGCACTGTAGTAGGCTACAGTAGTGACCCAAACAAGGACAGTTAGTTAACACAATGTGCTTGTTCAAACTGTAAACATGCCACTGCTTTCTTTGCCATCACATGTCACTGGTTTGGAGGAGTATCAATCACTACTTACACACTCCATGACACTCAAGCTATACAGGCCTACATAGCTATAGGTTGAGCAAGTACAACTGCAATCTACTGCTGCTCACTACTTCTAACAGCAAAGCTACACTTGTACGGGCCTAGACCGATGAAACGTTCCTGCAGCTGGTAATCAGTTAATGTATATCTCAAGTTGCTGTAGTCCAAGGTCATCATGGGTTGAAGGGTCAGCAAAGCAAATCCTCACTTCTATGTCGTCATTCACTTCCTGGTCTGCTGAGGTACTGAACCATGGACCACCACGACTGCAGCATGTGCTACCAGCTGGACACCCCTGTGAGTCCCACAGAGGGTCATCAAGGTACCACCGGCTGAACTGATATGTCCCAATGTCCCCAGATTCGCAGAAGTAGTTCTCTCCCACAAATGTAGGTGCAGACAGACCAGGGTATAAGGCACAGGGACAGTTGCTGGTAGGGTAGTTGTAGTCTTTGGATAGTCCTGCTGCAAATGTCCAGACATGGTGCCGAGCTGTGCCACGTGTTACCAATAGTCCATCAGAATAGTGACCCGCTGTTGTATTGTGACCAGTTCTCGCATAACCCCAAAATGCTTCGCCAGTGCCATATTGGTATCCCAGAGCTCTACCACAAATGTTCTTGTAGGCAATGCCATGCACTGGGTAGTTGATGAAGGCGGTGCACCCTCTTCCTGATCTTGATGACCTGCACATTCGTATTGATGACTGAGTTTCAGGTGTAAATTCTGGCGGACAACTGTTTCCAGAGTCTGTCATGTCAATGAAAGCTACCCTTGTCCAACCTCCAGTGATGTTGCCACAATTGGTTGTGTTCATTTGACAATACACCCTTTCCACTCCCTGTGGTGTTGTAATGTTGTAGTATCCTGAAGGGGTAGCTGGATTGCATTGGTATAGTTCTTTACAGGAAGTAGCATTATGTTCACATTGTGGTTCAGTTGGAGTAGGTTGACTGCTGCAGCAACCCTGCAGCATACTTAATTCATCTCTGAGCTCATTGAGAATGTCATCCTTCAGCTGTTGCTGGGCAGTGTCATTCAGTGCACCGGGGAGTCCAGGGGGGCCTTGTGCACCAGGTGGTCCTGGCTGGCCGTCTACCCCGTTATCACCTGGGATACCATCAGCGCCATTCTGTCCTGGAGGTCCCTGTGGACCAGGTGGACCCTGCTCTCCATCGGTGCCATTCAGCCCTGGAGGTCCCTCCAGTACAGACCCTCCTGTTCCACAAGTCTGCCCAGGGATACCATCACGCCCATCGCGTCCTGGAGGTCCTGCAACACCATCGTTGCCATTGTGTCCTGGCTGTCCGTCTCTGCCATCTCTCCCTGGTAGGCCAGGGATGCAAGTCGCTGCAGAGCAAGTGTCAGCTGCTTCTGTTGTGAGGTACACAGCAGTGAAGCAGGTAAGAGCTGCTAGGAGCTTGACTGTAAGGGGAAGCATCCTCACTGGCAGTTCCTTCTGTTCTCACTGGAAGACGTTGCTACTCCTTGATTGCTGCTGTCTTTGGAAGTTGTCTTGAAGCTCTCTATTCTTGGCAGAATGTTAATAGGCCATTCTCTAGCTTTCAAAAGCAATAGGTTGTGCTTCTCTAAGAGTTTGCCTTTGGGACAGCAGACCTGAGTTGCAGCTGAAACTGAACTGCTGACACTCCACAGCCATCTTTATAAAGGTACTAACTCTTTGATGTGGTTAACACCACATATTTACACTGATATGTCTCACTTCCTGTATACTGTCTGTATACAATACACTGAATCAATGCTAACTGAACTGATGCACTGTTACCATAGCAACACATGTACTAGAGCTGCAACAGATAGTAGACATTCACATCTAGATATCCTGACCTACATTCATCAAATATCTGTCAAAGCATCCTTTAGTGAGCACCAAACCTTAATGTTATATCGTATAAGCTCATTGACATACAGTATGTGTGTGTGTGTGTGCGTGTGTGTGCATGTGTGAGAGTGTGTGTATGTGTGTGTGTACATATTACACACAACCTGCTACTGCTACAATCAAATGAGACAAACACCTGAAGCCCCATTATAGCAATTAATGGTATGATCGCGCTGTCTTGTAATCCACCACATCACACTGTGATCATGAACACTAAGATGCATGGTTGGTAGATTGATATAAGGTCTTCTTGCACGGCAAATTGAACGGATGAGCTAATCAGCATTCTCTTCCCTTTCCTAGTGCACACATTGTCTGCATTTCCTTCAAAGAAACAGATGTACATCAATCGTGATGTGTGTCTCTAACTTTGTGACTTAGCTACACAGCTAGACCACGGTCAGTGAAGAGATTGTTGCAGGAAATATTTAGAGTGCACATAGTACACATAACCCACGCGCAGGAGTGTGTGTAGATTGGGCTGCATGGACGTATTGCTATGAACATTAATGTGTAATGCGTAAAACATGAGTGCATGTATCCATCTCTCTAGCTATCTGCATACTATTTGGAGTTGTATGTGTGTATCCTGTACGGTGGATAGTGGAAGTGGCTGTGTGCAATGGTGCAATGTGTATGTAGTTCTCACATCCACATGCACGTGTATGTGTCACAGTGTGTAGTGAGAACAATCTATAATGTAGTGACAGAGCAATGTACTGGCCAATAAGGACTCTGACATTTAACAAGCTGACTGACTTTAACGGAAACGGTCCTTGGGCGTCTCTACAGCAACTTAGCTAACTTAGATTGAGTGCCTCTAGATACTACACACTCTCTCTCTCTCTCTCTCTCTCTCTCACATGCACTGGGGTATACTGTGTCAGTATGGTATGGCTTCATGTCTGTAAGTGGTAATGTGCCTATCACACAACAACTGTATGAAGTAAGCATTGCTACTGATGTGACATCACTCACATCCACTGCAGGTGAGGTAGGATACAGCAAAGGCATTGCACTCATGTTACAGTGTTTGTGTACAGTAGAATGAGATTGTACTGTGAAGTGTACAGTGTACACAGTGGTGCGATTTGCTAACATGTGTATATCCCACTAGTGCTATAGCTAGCTGTGGTGTACGTGAGGCAATGTGGGGGAATGTGAACAGAATGTGAGGCATTGTGTGTACAGTAACTGAGAAAGTGAAAGGAGTGACAGCGGATGGAGCCCACACACTTTGGAATGGATGTATGTCATTGTTTCTCAGACTAAACATACAGACATGGTTTCTGTTGTCTGCATTTCCTTCATGGAGACAGATGTACATCAGTTGTGGTGTGTCTCTAACTTTATGACTTAGCTATGTACAGTCTCCGGTAAGTAAAGAAAATGTTGCAGGAAATAACACGGCGTTTGTATTATATATGACACAGGAAGTGAAGCTTAGGCCAGGGCTCAAGTAACAAGCTAGATAATTCATTCATAACATTGGCTAGCTATATACGTGGCTACATTGTGTGAAACTACTTCACTGTTGACCGCAATGCCTGTTCTCTGCGTCATGTTCATCAGCAGCGGCCTCTTGAGACCTAACAACACAGCCCCAGTCAGTGAGCAGGGAAAGCAGTGACATAGAATGGTGATCTAAGTGAGTAGCAAGAGCTGAAGGATGCAAACTGTATGATGTACGTAGGATGGCTCTGAGCGCATACCATTGGCTTCCTGAAATGATGCATAGTAGCTTGTTACAACAAGAACCAGACATACTGCATTTCTTACTCTAGTCTCTCTCTCTCTCACATGCACTGGGGTATACTGTGTCAGTATGGCTTCCATGTACAGTAAGTGGTAATGTGCCTATCACACAACAACTATATGAAACAAGCATTGCTACTGATATGACATCACTCACACCCACTGCAGGTGAGGTAGGATACAGCAAAGGCACTTCACTCATGTTCTAGTATTTGTGTACAGTAGAATGAGAATATACTGTGAAGTGTACAGTGTACACAGTGGTGTGTTTTGCTAACATGTGTATATCCCATTAGTTCTATAGCTAGCTGTGGTGTACGTGAGGCAATGTGGGGGAATGTGAACAGAATGTGAGGCTTGGGTGTGCAGTAACTGAGAATGTGAAAGGAATGACAGCGGATAGAGCCCAATTAGTTTAAAATGGATGTATGTCATTGCTTCTCAGACTAAACATGCAGCCATGGTTTCTAATAATTATTATGCTAGTACTCATATGATGAGTGCAGTGTGTTATGGGTATGGGCATTGCTATTAAAGAACTGTAGAGAAGAGCTATCAAATTAACCTGCATCAATGTTCAGTGTGTGTGTGTAAGCATGCTTGTAATTCTGTTGAAAGCTATATGGCCTGATGGTTTACTGATATTGTGCACACCCTCATTTCTGTTGCCTGTACAGCTACTCATGTTGTTTATTCGATACCCATGTTTCACTTCCATACATCAGTGAGGGTAATATGATGGCATTGTACACTTTCAGCTGTAGTCTCTTAAATACAGTAACTCTCTCAAATACACTAGACTGTAAGAGTGGTTTCCATTATCCTGTTTAGTGTGTATGTGTGTGTGTGTGTGTGTGTGTGTGTGTGTGTGTGTGTGTGTGTGTGTGTGTGTGTGTGTGTGCGTGTGTGTGTGTGTGTGTGTGTGTGTGTGTGTTTTGTATACACTTGTATGGAGTGGACCAAGGCATGGGCTGCCATGTGTCTGTTCTAACAGCTGTTAGGTGTTGAGGTGAGCCACAAGCAGCAAAATATCATGGGCTGTGTGTGGTGTAGGATGGGCACAGTATAGCAAGAGCTAGGGTACAGCAAGTGGGCAACAATTTGAAGTATTCAGTTGTATTCATTCTAACTTTGTACATAAGTTGTTACCATGGTGCGTGCACATGTGTGTGTGTGTGTGTGTGTGTGTGTGTGTGTGTGTGTGTGTGTGTGTGTGTGTGTGTGTGTGTGTGTGTGTGTGTGTGTGTGTGTGCCATTCCCTCACACCTCTGTCACTAGCTGTCACATTGATAGGTTGACCAAGCTATTGGGCTATGGAAGGGAATTGCAAGGACAGCTCTTCTTTAATCTCCATCACCATGACAACATCTTGATGTGCCAAAGTCATGCACAAATTGTAAGTTATGCTGTAGTCATGGTTTGTACATGGAAGGAGAGCAGATTGTGCAGATTATATATAGTCTCACTGTCACATATGTTCCACGTGCACAATGTTAAGCACAAAGTTGGACTGGGCAAGATTACTGATGTTTTGTACATATGTGTAGTATACCATAGTGAATTTACCATACTGCCCAGATTCAGCCTCTAGCATGTTGTTCTTGATTAACTCCTACTACTCCATTCCCTTCCCATTTCCCTTCCCCTTACATCCTCCTCCCCATCCACTCTTTCTTCTTCCTCCTGCCACACTCCCCTCCCCTCTTCCCGTGTGTGTGTGATGCATGTGTTGTGTCAGTTCACTCACACTAATCACTTGCATTGCGTGAGAAAGAGGCAGTGACAAATCACATGCCTTTCGTGAAGAAAACATGAACTGCTAGTGATACTGTATTTCTTACTCAAGTCTCTCTCTCTCGCATGCACTGGGGTATACTGTGTCAGTATGGCTCATGTCTGTAAGTGGTAATGTGCCTATCACACAACAACTATATGAAACAAGCATTGCTACTGATATGACATCACTCACACCCACTGCAGGTGAGGTAGTATACAGCAAAGGCACTGCACTCATGTTCTAGTATTTGTGTGCAGTAGAATGAGATCATACTGTGAAGTGTACAGTGTACACAGTGGTGTGCTTTGCTAACATGTGTACATCCCATTAGTGCTAGGGCTAGCTGTGGTGTACGTGAGGCAATGTGGGGGAATATGAACAGAATGTGAGGCATTGTGTGTACAGTAACTGAGAAAGTGAAAGGAATGACAGCGGGTGGAGCCCAATTAGTTTGGAATTGATGCTATGATATTGCTATTCAGACTAGGCATGCAGCCATACAGTAGTTATTAATTATTATATACTAGTACTCATGCATTGTAGTGTGTTATGGGTATGGACATAGCTATGTATTAAAGAACTGCAGAGAGAGTGTTCATTGGGGGAACTTGGATGTGTAATTCTGTTGTAAGCCATAGGTAGCAGTCTATAGCTGTGTGTGCTAACATTGTGAGGTGATAGTTCACAACCTGTACATCATTTGTCTGCTGTGAGGGAGCAGTATAGCTGTTCCTGATTGTAGTGCCATGTACTGCATGCATACACATTGTATAGTGTACATGTTTGTATGACTATAATATTATATTAACACAGGTTGACCATGTTGTGTCTGCTGCTATATCAATGATAGTATAGTCTGTGACATCATTTGATTCTTTACACGTACATGACCGAAAGCTATGATCCAGAACAATGCGGAATAATTATTGTGAGTTTTCACCAATGTGAAGGAATATAGTCATGTCAGTCTATAACTTTTATTGCAGAAGATGTGCTAAATTTGGATTGTGTTTCTTATACATGTACACTGTACATATAGTGTACATGCAATTTCACAGCCAACATCTTCTATATATATAGGTTTGTTTATTCTCTGAATGCCATATGGACCACTTGTTGATCTGATATGTATCATCATATAGTATTATTCTTGTGACATGGTTTACAAGAGGCAAATTCACACAGTTTCTAATGTTTTGTTAGCTTTTAGTTACCTTTTGTGGTTCATTGTTCTTGCTTCAGTTCTTTCACTCCTCATTGCATCTCAAACCGTTTTCAGTTCTATGACAGTGAAGCCTTCCCCATTATATGAAGCGGACATTTTAGTAACACCCCTGGTAGGCACAAACCATGTACAAAACCATTGACAGATGAAGCTTCAAATAGTAAACTCATCCCTGTTAATTCCACTGTTTGGGTGCATGAGCTCTGCAGTATACTCTTACCACAGCTGTTCAGTTAACCATTTCATAATCCTGGTGTAAATATTGCAATACTGTGTGTTGATGACATTCTCCTGAACATGCTGCAATCTGTTCATGTATTGAATATGCTATGACTGTGTCTATTCACAGTCAATTCACCTTCGCCACGGTTCAATTGTGTATGCATATCATTATTAGGCAGTATTTCTCCCAAACTCTGCTCAGACTTGTTTCCCACAACCATTCCAACTAGTAGCAGATGTGCCAGTTTGGGTTGGTGGGTATCATGTAATTCATACTGTATAGACTCTCTCATCATGTAGATTTATGCAATGTTCAATTTTGTCATCATGGCAATTTACTTCAATTTGTGCAGCTCATGTACATCAATGGAATGTAATAATGTGGACAGGATGAGGCTCTTGACGTTGCCATGGTTGCACCTGTGACTCCTCCTCCATTATGGGTATTCGTATGGAAGGGAACATGTTTAAGACTCACTATTGAATGGACATGAGGTGTATCTTCTATGACGGCAGGTGTGTGTGTGTGTGTGTGTGTGTGTTCCTTCCTGATTGCAGCGTCCTGGAAATTTCCTTCCCCTCACTGTTTGCTGGGAAGGAAATTTCCAGGACGCTGCAATCAGGAAGGAAGCCAAATATCTACACCTTCTAGAAGTAGTGAGGCAGAAAGGTATTGCAGGAAGCCTGCATACCATACAGGTTGGCAGCAGAGGCTTCCTAGACGTTCGAAGCCTAGACTATCTCTTTAACCTAACGAACACCAACAGAACCATAAGATATCAAGGGCAAGAGCAACTCATACAAGCAACGCTATGTGGCTCATACACTATCTGGGCACTGAGAAACACAGCAAGTTTTTCATCATACAGCAGTTAAACCCATAAAGTATTATTCACTGTAACACGTTTTTTCCAAGCAGTATCATAGTGTACATGTAATGTCATTGCTAGTCTCTGTAGGTTATAGCTATCATACACCATTGTTGTTGAGGTCAGGACTAACTGATGTGCCATGTGTTCCACAGCATGCTGAGCATCACCTGTTTTAAACTCAACACCCTTTCTTTTGCTCTGTTATGTTGTTGAGTAAATGAAATGTGAAAATAAAAAAAAGTGTGTGTGTGTGTGTGTGCGTGTTGCTGCTATGACAGTCCTAGATGTGCTTACATTCCGTTAACTTAGTTATCCCACAGAGTTGATGAAGAGGAAAGATTGCTGAAGCAGAGGTGTCTGACCTCCTCAACCTCCTCTTACAGCAACATTGTCCCCCTGGCAGCATCCTCCCCGAATAGTTTCATGACATCCGTATGATCCCCAAAACTTCACACCATCTGTGCTGCCTGTAACTTCCCCTTATCAAATAAATTATCTTCAAACCACAAGTGTTTGACTTGTGGAGGATACTAAAGCGACCAGTCGTCTATCCAGTGTAGTACCATTAGTCGATAATTATTTCATAGGTCCCAATTGTGGTGAGATGTTTGCTTAATACTAGTTCACTAGTTGTCAGAGATGGACAGAACTGATTGATGTGAGTATATATACAGAAATGTATGTGTGTATATACTTGCTCAAATTTCACTGCATAAATATGCATAATTATCTATCCATAATTATATATACGCACATGCATGGTGCATGCTACGCAATGTGGGTCAGTCTCTGCATGGTTGTGAAACATCATGTGTCGCATCTTGTATGGGTTAGAGTTACAATTTCATCACCTTTGTGATTTCTTGTGATACATCATTCGGGCATATCTGGTAGTTATACGCATACAAGCAAGGCTTTGTTTGTGTGTGCATGGGGCCGGCTGCCAATAACAGTTTAACATGACATTGTTAATGTTTGGAAGATTGAGTTATTTTCCATGATGACCTATTACACTATACGTAGCTATTATGACATTCTGTCCCTGTTCACTATAGTAGTAGACTACAGTGCTCACACAAACAAGTGCAGTAGTGTGATGCACCTGTTAAAAGTGCAAACATGCCACTGCTTTCTTTGCAGTAACATGTCACTGGTTTGGAGGAGTATCAGTCACTACTTCTTGCACTTACTACATGACACTCAAGCTATGTACAAGGCCTATGGCTCCTATACAATGGTTGTGGTAGTAAGACAGCAATCTATACAGCACTGCTAGCACTGTTCACTACAGCTAACAGCATATGCTGGTGCCTACAACAAAAATGATGAGTAGCTATAGTTCAGCAAGTAGTAAACAAGGGAAGTTAGTTAACACAATGTGCTTGTTCAAACTGTAAACATGCCACTGCTTTCTTTGCCATCACATGTCACTGGTTTGGAGGAGTATCAATCACTACTTACACACTCCATGACACTCAAGCTATACAGGCCTACATAGCTATAGGTTGAGCAGGTACAACTGCAATCTACTGCTGTTCACTACTTCTAACAGCAAAGCTACATTTGTGTGGGCCTAGACTGATGAAACTTTCCTGCAGCTGGTAATCAGTTAACATATATCTCAAGTTGTTCAAGTCCAATGTCATCAAGGACTGAAGGTTCGTAAGAACAAATCCTCAATTCTATGTCGTCATTCACTTCCTGGTTTGCTGAGGTACTGAACCACGGTCCACCACGATTGCAACATTGGCTGCCGACTGGACACCCCTTGGAGTCCCACAGAGGGCCATTGAGGAACCATCGGCTGAACACATATGTCCCAGTAGCACCTGACTCGCAGAAGTACTTCTCTCCCACAAATGGAGGAGCAGACGGACCAGGGTATAGGGCACAGGGACAGTTGTGGGTGGGGT
>OZ025869.1:946641-951641 GCA_964019415.1 Ianthella basta | reverse complement strand
TTCAATCAGCAACCTATGTATAGCCCTGGGCTTCAGTCAATATCTTATAGCCCTACATGGGCTCTATCAGCCTACAGCCCTGGGCTTCAATCATCAGCCTGTAGCCCTGGGCTGCAATTGGCAACTAATAGCCCTGCTATGCTGTCAACTGCCAATAGCCCTGGGCAACTATCACCTGCTAGCAGCTCTGGCTGTTCAAGCACGAATGTCATCAGTCCGCATCAGCAGAAAGGCTACCATGGCAACAATGGAATGAGATACTGAGACTTTCCCCTTGATGACACTGGAGCTAGCCATGCAATAGGACAGAGCCACTGCAGGTCCATCAATAGTAGCCCAGGGCTACTAACCTACAGTATACTAATGGCCAAAAAATGCCCATTCACACTACCATGGCTCCACAGGCGTTGCACCCAACCATAACTGTGTCTGCCTCTAATCATGTTGCCATGGTACCTGGACCGCCATCCGTGCACAGCTAGGGGAGTTCCCTCGTCGATTCCTTCATCTGTCAATGCCACTTACGATGTGCATGACGTTGACTTTAACCAGTTCTTGTCAGAGTTGGACAGCATCTCCTTCAAGGCTTAAACATCAAACCTCTCATTTCTCTCCAGCTTACTTTAGTGATAGTGTTAAACTATGCAAGCACTCTTTTGACCAGTTCCACATAACTGTACCCATCCAACACATGTACTGTCTGTACAAACATAGCACACATTGCACATTTTGTCATTCACAAAACTCAATTGTTTTGTTTGTATCTTTCAAGCCCTTTTCAAATTGAATGTCAAATGTTCATTCATTTCATTTGTGATGATTGAGGATTATTGTGCCCACTATATATCCATGTACTAGTGTATATACTACAGGTTAATTGGAGTGAGGTGTAAGAAGTGTGGACCAACTGTAGTGCATCACACAACATGTAATATTATTATATTGACTAGCTAATTTATTTGATAATTTACCCTATATCTATTTGTACTGAGTGTCAGTCAGGCTGATGACATGTGGATTGAGATAATTATATTAGGCAAAAAGTGGGTGTATGTGGTAGTGGTGGTGGATAAACCTGGTGCATGGTGTTCAACTATAATATAGTAGACCCGTTAATGGAACTTGTTGCCCAGCTGAAGTTACAATGCACTTCACAGACCAATACTCCCTGGCCCATGCCATTTACAGTAAACCGTGTGCTGATAGTCAACAGTATGAACACAATGTATACACATACATCATCACTAGCTGTGGCCCCACAACTTCACACCAGTTGTGTGTTGACCGTAACTTCCCCTTATCTATTGTCATCAAACCACAAGTGTTTGACTTGTGAAGGACAGTAAAGCGACCAGTAATCCATCATCTGTAATGCCATCAGTATGCCCAGAGCCTCCATTACAGTGAAAGAGCTGTCAATCTGCTTAATACTAGTTCACTAGTTGTCTGAGATGGACAGAACTGAGAGATGTGTATACACATTATGTACTAATATTTATATTATTATATTAGGTCCTCCTTTACTGCCTGAATCTTATCTATCTACAATCTAGCAATATTTACACATGTGTGCACACTGCATGCTGTGCATATGGGTCAGTCCCTGCATGTGTATGAATCACCATATACATGAATAAAATAAAAAATATGTTCATGTACGCATCCTACACTCCATGTGTATGGGTGGACTGATATTGATGCAACACAGTTGATGTCACTAATCAAACACTGTCAAGGTCACAACAGCCTTCCCCTCACCTATAGTACACTGTGTTTGTATACACTGCCACATGTACACACATGTTTGTCCTGAACCCTATCCATGTAGAAGGAGGTGTTACTCCACCTACAGCTAAGGTGTAATACTAAATACCGCAAATCAGCTAGCATAAAGGCAAGAAGGTGTATCAATTTGCAAATATAATGACATTGGTCATGAAGGTCATTAGTATAGGCTGAGTAGCTATATAACTATATTTTTCTTTTTAGACGATCAAACACACCTGGAGTCATTTAACAATTCGGTGCAGCGTTTCATCCATCACAGGTTTTGTCAGGCATGCAAAACTTGCATGAAGAAAAGATATCAACTTATATAAACTAGCACAGCGAGCGGTGATTGGTCAGCTAGGTGTGACCATTCAGATGGATAGAAATGCTTACTCGTCTACTAGTCAAATAAAGGAGTTTCACAGCTCCTTGTTCTCTGCTCCTTATGTGCAATCTCTCCTTGATTCTTCTCTCACTTCTCCGTCTCCACCTACTGGCTTTGCCCTGAAGGAGTTGGTGCATAGTTGTGTGTGTGTGGCACAGCTTGAGGTACTGAACATAATTTAACTTGACATTATTATGGTATCAGTAGATTGTGATATGTTCTCAGATGACCACAATGCTATAGAATTACATGACATTCTGTCCCTGCTCACTGTGGTAGGCTACAGTAGTGACACAAACAAGTGCAGTTAGTTAACACAATGTGCTTGTTCAAACTGTAAACATGCCACTACTTTCTTTGCCATCACATGTCACTGGTTTGGAGGAGTATCAATCACTACTTACACACTCCATGACACTCAAGCTATACAGGCCTACATAGCTATAGGTTGAGCAGGTACAACTGCAATCTACTGCTGTTCACTACTTCTAATATATAGCAAACACATGTTTGGGTCTATAACTAGATTAACTAGAAACTCAGCAAGTTAAGTTAATCAGTTAATGTAGAACTCGAGTTCTTCCAGTCCAATGCCATCAGCGGATGAACGCTCAGCAGAGCAAATCCTCACTTCTATGTCATCCTTCACTTCCTGGTCTGCTGAGGTACTGAACCACGGCCCACCACGATTGCAGCATGTACTACCAGCTGGACACCCCTGGGAGTCCCACAGAGGGTCATCAAGGTACCACTGGTAGTGCTCAAAATTCCCAACATTTCCAGATTCACAGAAATAGTTCTCTCCAACAAATGAAGGTACCGCAGGACTGGGATAGATTGCACAGGGACAGTTGTAGCTGGGGTAGCTGGTGTTTTTGGATATACCTACTGCAAATGTCCAGATATGGTCCCGAGCATTCCCACTTGTTACCAGCAGGCCATCACCATAGTAACTTGCTACTGTATTCGCACCTGACGCATACTGACAGAATGCTAAACCTGTACCAGGGTGGTACCCTAAAGCTCTACCACATATGTTCTTGTAGGCAATGCCATGTACAGTGTAGTTGACTGACTGTCGTTACCCGTCTAGCTGCTTCTTGTGCTCGATTGCAAAAGGAAACGTCGTATTGCTTCTCGTTGTCTTCTTGCTTTGACAAGTAATCAGTCAATACGCGAGTTCCGTCACCGCCATCTTACTATATATTTCTACCGTTTTTACCAAATTATCCTATGCCAAACGCGCTGAAGGCATAACGGTACGATATCCACGGTATCCATGGGATACGTAATAGTTAAATGGCGACCAAGAGATGTCTGCGCAATTAAGAGCACGAAGGTCGAGGGCGCGAAGCGCCCGAGTGCTGAGTGGTCTAAATCGCGTAGGGACACCGATTGGCCGCCATTTAAGTGATATAGATCCAAATCAACACCACAAGTGCAGTAAATTAACAATGTGCTTGTTCAAACTGTAAACATGCCACTGCTTTCTTTACCATCACATGTCACTGGTTTGGAGGAACATCAATCACTACTTACACACTCCATGACACTCAAGCTATACAGGCCTACATAGCTATAGGTTGAGCAAGTACAACTGCAATCTACTGCTGTTCACTATACATCTAACAGCAAAGTTCCATACACATGTTTGGGCATTTTGGACCATTCACAATAAACACTACACGACTCTTGGAATGTTACTGTTGTACTTAGTTGACATAGATCTCCAGCTGATCCACTCCAGTGTCTTCATCACCACCATTATCATAGCTGGAGCACCACCGCACTTCAATGTCATCCCGGGTCACTTCATTAATTATGGTACTAAACCACGGTCCACCGCGATTGCAACAGGTGCTTCCACTGTCACACCCTTGTGAGTCCCACAGAGGGTCATCAAGGTACCACTGGCCATGGGATTCCCAACTTCCAGTGTTCCCTGACTCACAGAAGTAATTCTCACCGACAAATGGAAGAGCAGCACGACCAGGAAAGGCAGTACAAGGGCAGTTCCAGTTAGGGTAATTGCCGTCTTTTGACAGTCCTGCTGCGAAGGTCCAGATGTGGTTACGAGGGCTGCCATGAGTAACTGATATACCATCAACATAGTAGCCATCTATAGTGGTCTGTCCACCAGCTTGACCATGGTAAAATGCATCTGGTGAAGAGTACTGGTACCCACGAGCTCTTCCACAGATCTTGGTATAGGGTATCATGTGTGCTGGGAAGGTGACTGAAGTGCAGCCAGCAGTGGTGTGTGAAGACCTACACATGCGTATGGAGGACTGGACAGTGTAATTGAGGTTCTCAGGACAGGCATTGTTCTCATCTGTCATGTTAATGAAAGCTGCCCTTGTCCAACCTCCAGTGATGTTGCCACAGTTAGTGGTGTCCATTTCACAGTACACTCTTTCTACTCCCTGTGGTGTACTAATGTTGTAGTATCCTGAAGGGGTAGCTGGATTGCACTGGTATAGTTCTTTGCAGGAAGTAGCATTTCGTTGACATTCTGTGTCAGGACTTGGAGTGGGCTGAATGTTGCAGCAACCCAGCATACTCAATTCATCTCTGAGGATATCAAGAATGTCATCTTTCAGCTGTTGCTGGGCAGTATCATTCAGTACACCGGGGAGTCCAGGGGGGCCTTGCTCTCCAGGTGGGCCTTGCTCTCCAGGTGGGCCTGTCTGGCCGTCTGCGCCATTCTCACCTGGGATACCATCAGCACCATTCTGTCCAGGAGGTCCCTGTGGACCCTGCTCTCCATCAGTGCCATTCAGCCCTGAAGGTCCCTGCAGTACAGACCCTCCTGTTCCACAAGTCTGCCCAGGGATTCCATCACGCC